>OZJO01005383.1:0-17365 GCA_900406225.1 Acrobeloides nanus | reverse complement strand
TTTTCAAATCATTCCAAAAACGCTTAGAAATTGTTGGGCATAGTCAAAAACGGTAAAATATGAAGTTTTTGCGAAAAAACAAGTCCGATAAAGGTGCTTTTCGAGCCCCCCATTTCCTTCAGAAACGCTAAAAAACGCAGTTCTACCCTGATTTTCAGGGTCAAACTTAATTTTTCATGCTCCGAAAATGCGCGCAATCGATTTTTCACCTAGAAATTACCCTAAAAAGTCGGTTTTTAGAAGAAAATCGAAAAAAAAAATTTTTTTCGATTTTTCGAGATTAGGCAATAAATGTTACGCTCCCTTTAAGAGCTTTGAAATTCATTTTCTCATCAAAATATTCTCAGATTTTCGGGGGACTCTACCGTTTTTCGTGTGCTCTACAAAATGGCGTTATTTTTCAAAAAAATTTTGAGAAAAAAATTCAGGTTTTCGCTTCAATACACAGACTTATTCAAAAATCATGAAAATATTTTTAAGATAAAATCGGTCACGTGGATTAGCGATTTGCAAAAAATCGCGTATGAAAATCTGATTTTTTCAGATTAGCATCACAATTTGCGGACGAGATGCTTAAAGAAGGAATCTATGTGATTGGTTTTAGTTACCCAGTTGTACCCAAAGGAAAGGCTCGAATTCGAGTGCAGGTATATATGCTGCTATTTGGACAAATGATGATTGAATTATTTATGGTTTTAGATATCCGCTTCTCATTCTCTAGATCAAATTAACACATGCATAAATGCATTCAAAACCATAGGAAGACAACTCCGTGTTATAAATTGAAATAATCGTATGGTACCGTAGTGAATTATTGTAGCTATGTACATAAACTTTGTTACAAGAATATAGGGTGTATCAAAAAAACCGGAATTTGGGCGATTTTTTCATGTTTTTTCGACCCGAATTTGTTCTTCAAAAATCCTAAAAATGATGCATATCGGGGTAATTTTATGCGAGAAATCGATTACGCGCATTCCCGAAGCTTGAAAATGCTTCCAGATCCTGATTCAAGAAAGTAAGTGTTAAAAGCTAAAAATACAAATTTACACACTTACTTTCCTGAATCAGGATCTGGGAAGCATTTTCAAGCTTCGGGAATGCTAATCCTTAGTAGTACCAAATTTTTTTTTAAGTTGCCAATTTTTTCCCAAACTTCATCTACTCTCATTGTAAGACTATTTCATTAAACTGCAAATTGTAATTTTCTAACCGCGTAACTACTTCCCTAAACTGCTTAACTACTTCTCATAAATACTTTTCCTAATTGCCCGAAAATTAAAAAACTTGAAAAAATCGCCCAAAAATCGAAAAAGTGCCATTTTTTGGGGCACCCTGTAGTTAAAAATTTTTTATTTCAAATAAGCAAGAATAAAATGATAATAGTAACAATTAAGCAAAAGAATGAGGCCTAAACGGTTTCAATGGATTGAACAATTTCGGATCACGCAAATATTTCGGATCTTTGACAAAAATTGGCATATGTCCTGCTTTTCTACTCATTGCGATTGCCTGTCGAACTCTGGTTTGTTGCATAGAGCATAGTCCTGTTATATGTCGATCCTAAAATATATAGAAAATTAATATGCCCAATTCATCAACTTGGTATTATAAATGTTGAGCCAAATTTTCAGTTTATAAGGAAACATGGTCAAAATTTTGAGTTCAATAAAATTTGCATTTTTATGTATGGCAAGAAAATTGCCATACACAAAAATGAAAAAACATAAATTGGTACTAGTTCGGAACAGAGGACCCACTTTTCGAAAAAATTTCTTTGAAAATGACCACCCTAGAGGGTAATTTGATGCGCTGAATTCAAAAATCGCACTCACGAAGCTTTATGAGCATCGAAAAACAAAATGCGATACGTTAAGTTCCCATTTTCTCGCCAACAAGACTACGCAGGTATGCATAGTTTTCCGCCAAAATAACCTCAGATATATAGCCAGGAAAACATTTTCAAACTTCGGGAGTGTGATTTTTGAATTCAGCGCATAAAATTACGCATAGAGTGGTCATTTTCAAAAAATTTTTCGAAAAGTTGGTCCTTTGTTCCGAGCTAGTACCCATAAATTAAACGATTAGAGAATCAGGGTCAGCCAAAAAATCGTACTTTTGCGTTTTGGTGAAAAATTTTCAAAAATCACCTATAAGGGATATTTTCATGCAAGAAATCGATTGCAGGCATCGAAAAAACCTTGAAAACGCTTATAGGTATTTTTGAAAAAAAATTTTGAAAATTTTTCGCCAAAAAAACGCAAAAGTACGGTTTTTTGGCTCATCCTGTAAAATCTCACGATTTCAAAAAATCCAACTTACATAAACTCTTCCCGAGAACGTCGAAACAAACTGCTGAAGAAGCCGAGGGTTCTTGTAACTCACTTCAATATCGTGCTCACAGAGAATGCACTTGCGCTTTTCCTTTTCATATGGATTTTTGGCCATTTCGACGGGTGCATCACAATCTTCAACAGGCTTCTGTTTTGGGATCAATGGATTGTATGGAAATTTATAGGTTGAATAACTTCGAACCAATGTTATATTGAACCATTTCTGTAAAGTGATCATCCTAAAAGATATATACACAAAGTGAAAATTTTTTGCAAAACTTTCAAGCATCTAAAAACGGCGACCGGGCAACTGGCATAAAAACATCTGGCATAACGGACAACTGACATAACGTACTACTGGCATAACGGACAACTGGCATAAAAGTCAACTGGCATAACGGACAACTGGCATAACGGACTACTGGCATAACGGACAACTGACATAAAAGTCAACTGGCATAACGGACAACTGACATAACGGACTACTGGCATAACGGACAACTGGCATATTATTTTTTATGTAAAATTCATTTTAAAACGTACAAAATATTATGCCAGTTGTCTTTTATGCCAGTTGTCCGTTATGCCAATAGTTCGTTATGCCAGTTGTCCGTTATGCCAGTTGACTTTTATGTCAGTTGTCCGTTATGCCAATAGTTCGTTATGCCAGTTGTCCGTTATGCCAGTTGACTTTTATGTCAGTTGTCCGTTATGCCAGATGTTTTTATGCCAGTTGCCCGGTCGCCCTAAAAACTGCTATGCGTTTAAAATTTTTATGCATTAGGGCAAGTGCCCCCTTGTTCTTGGAAAAATTAAGATGTTTACGCCCCTTAATTTTGACATTTTTTGAAAAAGTGCCCCCCCCCCCACATGTGTTCAAAACCAGAAAAAGTCTTTCCCCGGCAAGAAAAATGACCCTAATGGGGGTTTTTCCATGCGAGGAATCGATTGCGCGCATTCCCGAAGCGTGAAAACGCTTCCCTGACCTTGGTTTAGGGAAAAATTGGGTTTTTGAAGCGAAAATTGTCTTTTTTCATATTTGTTGCGAAATGCGAAAAAAGACACTTTTCTCCTCAAAAACCCATTTTCCCCCTAAATCAGGGCCAGGGAAGCGTTTTCAGGGTTCGGGAATGCGCGCAATCGATTCCCCGCATAAAATTACCCCTATAGAGGTCATTTTTAGAAAAATAAATTTCCGGATTTCAAAAAAGTGCACTTTTTGCGCCACCCTAGGGTATAATTATATATAATATACATATAACTTCCAAGCGAATAGAAAAAAGGAGGTCGATAGCTATGAACATAACTCTGGTTACATTTTGTCGAGTAAGTGTTGGGATAAAATAATCTAAGAGGAATTTTGAAAAAAATTTTCTCTTAATTTTTTATGCCGGTTTTACTGAAAAAAATCATTAAAATCGGCATAAAAAATTAAGGAAAAATTTTTTTCAAAACTCCTATTAGATTATTTTACCCCAACACTTACTCGATAAAATACAAAAGGAACTATGATCAGAGCTATCGACCTGTCTTTTTCTATTCGCTTTGAACATTGGCGTCAGACTTTTTCTGCTATATGAATACATGTGCCCCCAGGGCCCGAAAGGGCGCTAGCACCCAAAAGAACCCTGGGTGATAGCACCCACCACCCAAAAGCACCCATGAGTGCTAGCACCCAGCACCCAGCATCCACATTTATTTATTTTTAGGTCAAAATAGGTCGCGCGATAGCTCGTTGGATTCCTTAGATCATGCGGAGCAACTTTAATTCGCACCACTTTTTACGAAAAATTCTTTGATGAAATAAAACTGAAATAAATTTGTGAAATCTTAATTCAAGAAAAAATCAAAAGTTTATTTCGATTTTATTTTATCATAGAATTTTTTGTAAAAAGTGGTGCGAATTAAAGTTGCTCAGCATGATCTAAAGAATCCAACGAGCTACCGCGCGACCTATTTTAATCTAAAAATAAATGTGAGTGCTAGCACCCACTTTTTCGGACCCTGTCTAAAAGCCAATCTTCATAGTTGTTGACGACTTCTTGAATTCTTCGCCTCATATCGCGGCTAGAACCTAGCACCCAGTGGGTGCGGGTGCTAGCACCCACTTTTTCGGACCCTGACCTCCCCCCGTAGTTAGGGTCTGTCTACGCTGCTAAAGAGTCGCCATAAATGCGTATAAATAGTCTCGACAGAGTCGAGACTCATACATAAAGTTGTTTATCCGAAACTCAAGATCACAACAATAAGGAAAGACTTTTGTTAATTTTTTAACCCTTTTTTAACGGTAAGGAAATGCCAAATGTATAAAGTTGCACCACACAAAGAATATCGCTTTATTAATCATATTTTTTAAATTATTAACAAGTTCTCAAATATAAGAATGCAATTTTGTGATTACTTTTTATAATCCCACTTGGTCGAGTGGCGAAGATGCTCGGATTGTAGAAATTGATCTCAGGTTCGATCCCCTTCAGTGTCAAAAAGTTTTTGCCCTCTGGCATCGAGTGATATTTGCAGGGAGATGGTTTCGTCTGGCATATCAATGACTTTCCTGGCGTACTTGTAGCCTTGCGTTGCTCTAATTCCATTGCCAGTTGTCAAGTGGCTTCCAAGAAAGCTTCGAGAGGAGCGTTTTGTAGTCGGACGCGAAGTCGTTGGCACAGAGTGTAGCAGCAAACTTGAATCTTTCGATAGATGTTTGGAGTTCGGATGCAATACATTCCAGAATCAAAAGCCTCCGCAAAACCATGCAATATTGGTGTCGTTAGAAAGCTGGATTTCGTAGCAATAGATGACACCAAAATCATGCCATAATAATTTTCTATTATTTGAAAAATACCTCATTTTTGGCAGAAAATTTATAGGTGTTTTTCCGATACGGAAAAACACCCACAAACTTTTTACCGTTTTTCTATGGGTTGAAACATACGTGGGGGGAGTAAAACCCTAATTTGTACACAAATTTTTTAAATCCGTTTAATCAGCAAATAATGTTACACTATAAGAAGTTACTGCTTCGTGATAAAGTAAAGAAACTCGAAGATAACAAGAAAATCGAAGTCAGTTTGCTGGAAGCTTTAAGATTTCTCAAAGCTGCATGGAATTCAGTAAAAGAAGAGACGATCAGAAACTGCTTTAAAAAGACCGGATTTGAGAAGAATAACGACGAGGTTTGTTTTTTTACAACTGTTTTTTGTTTTTTAAGATTTTTTAGCCACGTGAATTAGAAAATGGTACCGGCATGGATGAATTGATTCAAGAATGGTAAAATTTGGAGATCCTAGGAAATCGAGGAAGGAATTGCACTAATCAATTATCAACGTTGATAAGAATCTAGAAACCGGTTTGTTTTCACTTTTTACCTGAAGTTTTATTTTTTTAGGTGAACTTGAGTCTCAATGCCAGAGCCCACAGTCAACAAAGAAAATTATATAAAAAATTTCTTTGTTGTCCGACTTTCTGTCGAACTTATCAAAGAGCAACAAATTAGTGAAAAGACCTTTTGCTGATTCAGCCGATAATTAGTAAGAGAGAAGAGAATACAACTGTCTGAACACTGTGATCTTTGTTCTTAATCCATTTTGGATCACTGGAGAGTGTCAGGGGTCGAGCGCTAACGCGCTCGGGGTTTCCCCGAGTGTGACTCCCGAGCAATGCTCTCCATTTTTTTCTTCATTATATATTTTACTCTATAGTAAAATTTCACTTTTTACCCATTTTACTCCAGAGTCAAATAAAATTGGGTAAGACCCTTTGCTGATTCGGCTAAAAAAACGAGGTCCATGACAGAAGTCGAAGTTGGGCTCGGATCATCCGGGCCTAAGCCCGAATCCATCCTGACCTAAGCCCGAATCCATCCTGGCCTAAGCCCACTATCTAGGCCCGACCCGTAGGGCCTGGCTTGGGCCCGTTTCGATCTCTGGTCCATGGGTACGGAACCCCGGAAGTCCCTGGCCCATTTCCGGACTCTGGTGTTAAACCTGTACAAGGTATGGAACATAGAGATTAACTGACGAATAGCCTACATGTTGGTAAAGGTTTCCAATTTCTGATAAAGGTAAAATAAATGCATGTTAAAAAAGTTGGTTCCTATAGTCCCAGGGAAAGAACACATGTGTTGATACGAAGATCAATTATTTGAGTTTTATTTGTACACAACATGAGTTTTCGGTTATATAAGCAGTTTTATTTATTCCTATTTTTTTGCATGTGTGTGACGTCGATTGAAGGCCATGCGCCATGTTCACTCATGTTTCGCTCTACGTTGAAGCCACTCGCTCAAACGTGCCTTTCTCCTCCTTTTCACTTTTCATTCTTTTGATGTGCAACACTTATCCAGTTGAATAGTTTTTTCTCTTTCCCACTTCCACGTTTTGAGGTTTTTAAAATCAAAGATGAAGTTTTTTGTGATTTGTCTGGGAATTTATGAGTCAATTTTTTTAAGGGAGGGGCAGGGTGGCTAGATTTTGAAATTCACATAAAAATTGAGTTCAAGTTGGACCGTCAAAATGTCGAATTTTCAAAAAGTTTCTTCATAAACCCCCTGCTGAAATTTTTTCAGCAGGGGGTTTGTGAAGGAACCTCTTGAAAATTCGACGTTTTGACAGTCCAACTTGAACTAGATTTTTATGTGAATTTCAAAATCTGGCCATCCTGGGGGGGGGGGATCACCTTTATAGCCAGATCTCTGAAAAAAATTTTTTCGCAAATTTTTGTAGAAAATACAGACCCTTCTAGGGTAATTTTGATGCGAGAAATCGATTGCGCGCACTACTGAAGCTTGAAAATGCTTCCCTGATCTTAATTTCGATGAATAATTGTTGGAAAATAACATATAATAATTTATAAATAAATGTATAGATTTTACTGTGCTAAAAACAAACTTTTTCATAGATGAAGGTCAGAGAAGCATTTTCAAGCTTCCGGAATGCGTGCAATCGATTTTTCGCATCAAAATTACCCCTAAATATGTCTTTTTTTTAATTTTAGAAAAAATTTTTCGATTTTGACCCTGGGGTGACCCCCTGATCCACAATAGCTCCAAAAGTTGTCTATTAAAACAAAATATTATAAAATTCAAACATTAAAATTTCTTTAATCTTAATTTTTTTAAGAATCGCTTAGTATGCCTATTGTTGCTATTAAAAGTGGCCAAGTTATTTTATGGAAATTTCTTCCTAGTGCTTTCCGTTATCAACATTTTCGACAAGTAGCTGTAGCGTCTGCTTCTGCTCCGAGCACTGCATTTAATCCTAAAGCTGAAGCTAAAGAAGAATGTGAAAAATGCTTTAAACGCCTTGATCTTACGTTTGAAAATACAAAAGAAGCTTTTAAGGTTAGTTAATTTTTCGGTAGGGGTTATTTTGGTTTTTAAATTTTTTGTTAAATAGATTTTTTATTTAAGTATAGGCATTAGGCTAGAAAATTGAAAATTTTGATGAAAGCGAATGAGGAGCAATTTCAGAAAAACGTCATGAATTTTGTTCACTACTCTTTTTGATTAGTACTTTTTTAATAGAGAAGCAATTTGACTTCTCTTCACTCTTAGTTTTCCTTAAAAGCAATCATTTTCCAAAAATATAAGAACTTGTTATATTTAGAGTAAAACGAATTCTGAACTTTTTCGCGGTCTATTAGTGCTAAAACTATGTTCTATCGATTTTCTTGTACAGAACAACCAAAGAATACTCAAAGTTTTGCGGAAGACTTTTGGCAAATCCATTTTTAAGAAAATTCTCAAATCGACTTTTTATGGCCATTTTGTAGCTGGCGAAACTATTAAAGAGGTATATTTTCTTGCATCTTGATTTAACCCATATTTAGGTAGAACCAGTTGTTTCCAAGATGTCTAGATTTGGAGTTAAAGCAATATTAGACTATAGTGTTGAATCGGATATTTCGCAAGAAGAGGCAGAAGAGAAAGCTATTCAAGGAAAAGTTAGCGATGATCAAATACCCGAAGTAAGATTTTTTGTAATTTTGGGCTATTCAAGTCTAGGGGTTCCAATGACGTGAAAAAAATTGAAAATTTTTTCCATACCCCTTTAACATAATTTTTCACGAGGAATCCAAAAAGCGCACTCCCGAAGCGTAAAACATTTCCCTGACACTGCTTCGAACAAAGTTTATATAAAGAAGTGTTTTTACGCTTCGGGAGTGCGTTTTTTTTATTCCTCGTGAAAAATTACGCTAAAGGGGTCATTTTCTGGAAAAAATTTTCAATTTTTTTTCAACAAAATCTGCTATTTTTTCCTCCTCCATTTTCTTCTACTATGTCTTCATCTTTTTTTTTATCGCCTTCTTTTTTTACTTCTAATACTACTTCATCATCGCCTTCTATTTCATTGACTTTAAAAGCCCCGTAATTTTTCTGACTAGCTAGTTTTTAGGCTATTACGGCCCTAAGTGGACAGCTAGATCCAAAATCTGTTGAGACTACGCATAAACAATTTAATGTACACGCAAAATTTGGTGACCGTCGTCTCGGCGTGGTGTCTGCACGTACTTATTTTTATTCGAGTGAGCATGAATGTGATAAGAATGCGGACGTTTTCCGGAATTGTATCGACGCCGTTGCCACCACAACCGATGGACGTGGATTTACGGCAGTGAAGATAACCGCTCTAGGCAGACCACAGCTATTACTCAAGCTATCTGAAACTATAGCGCACGCCAGGAACTTTTTCAAAACCTTAACCGGTTCTACTTGGGAGAATCTTGTGCTTTCAAAGATTTCGCGTGAGGATCTTCTTCGAAGACTTAAGGTAAGAAGCATTTTGGGCAAGGGCCAAAATCAAAAAACGATGACGCCAATCGACTCGGCTCGTCGAATGCTTCAAAATGAGTACCATATCATGGGGATTTGACTCATGGCCGAGTGGTTAGTGTGACAAGATTGCACTATATAGGTCGAGGGTTCGAATCCCGACCCGAATCTAAAGTTGTCCAAATTCCAGGAAAATTTTTGCATATTTTATTTTGACCTCTAAAACACGCTGTAATAAAATTGCCCTTTTAAAATGAAATTCTCGCTAAATGCCTGTCGTGGACTATATTTAAGCGAGATTTTAGGATTTTGGTATTAAAGCGGATAGTAAATTAATCGAAGAATGGTTCAAAATGATCGATTTTGATGCAGACGGCTTTGTAGATGTGCATGATTGGGGGAATATTTTAGAACACAGCCGAGATTTTGCTTCAATGTTCCAAATTATAAATGTTAAAACTGGGAAATTAGAGCCGTTGATTCCGAAATTGTCAAGCCAAGAAAATCAAGAGGTTGGTTATTTTTTTCATTTTTTAATTCATAAAACATGATCACACAAAGTTAAAAAAGAATATAATGGTGCTTAATTCAAATGAAATGAGCTCAAAAAATCTTTTTTTTATTAACGCTGTCTTGTTGATTTCCTTGTTTTGCCTTTTTTTTAGTTGGATATTTTAGCGTTGAAATTAACTTGTAGAGTTGAAACTGAAGAGCACGAAAAAATGGAATCAAAGCGCAAAAGAAGAAGCCTTGATTTCGAAGAAAAGCTCAGGATCATTGAAAAAGCGGCAAAAAATAGAAACAATCATCAGCGCACGAATTTAAGCGACCAAAATCGACGATCATTCGAGTATTGAAAGAGCGAGACAAAACTATACAAGCTATTGATTTTCCCTTAGGGAGTGTCTCTCGGAGTCACTCTTTGGGAAATCGCAAAGCGCTCTGCTCCCAGTACTTTTAATTGAATCAACTATTTCATAATTTACATTGGTTATTTTTAGTTCTCAAATATGATGCAAAGGTTGATAGATGTTGCCGAGCATGCTCGTTCAAGAGGGGTTCGAATCATGATTGATGCCGAACAAACGTATTTTCAACCTGCAATTTCTCGTCTTGCTGTTGCACTAATGAGAAAGTATTGAATACGAGTTAAAACAGTAGCAATAAGCTTAAAATTTAGATATAATCAAGACGGTGGTTTTATCTTAAACACTTATCAAGCATATTTGAAGTCGGCTCTAAATGATATTGAGACGGATATGCATTTAGCTAAGCGTGAAAACTTTCATTTTGGGTGCAAATTAGTCCGAGGTGCTTACATGGATCAGGAAAGAAGGCGCGCAAAAGAGGTTGGATATGATGACCCCATTAATCCAACATATGAAGTAAACATTAATTTATCGGTGGTCTGTTCATGTCTTCTATTTTTAGGCCACAAATGATATGTATCATCGATGTTTGACGAGAATAGCTGATGAACATGATGCTAGAGGACTAGGAAAGGTTTCTGTTATGGTGGCGTCGCATAATGAAGAAACTGTTAGATATGCTGTGAACTTGATGAAAGAAAGAGAAATTGCGCCTTCACAACGAGTTATCTGTTTTGCACAGCTCTATGGGATGTGTGATCAGGTATGAACATGGTTGCCAAATTGTGACCTATGGGTTACAAATGTAACTGAAAATCGGATTTATGATCTTTACCGTGTCACTTTTTGCTTACACCATGTTTGGAAATGAAAATGCAGTTTGAGCAGGGTTGCCTATGGGTTACAAATGTAACCCAGACAAGCATTTTATAACCCAAAAATTTTAAAAATTACTATGGCTGGGTTATATTTTGTAACCCAAGCAAGCTTTTTGTCAATAAATTTTTTGACAAAAACCATAAATTTTTGTCACTAAAGTCAGAAATTAATATGGCAACCGTGGGTATGAACCATTAATGTTGACGGGGTATAATTTATACCCTCGATCTAAATTCTTTGAATCTTGAAATCTTTTTTATTTTTAGGTGTCTTTTTCATTGGGTCAAGCTGGTTATTCTATATACAAATATCTTCCATACGGACCTGTGGAAGAGGTTTTACCATATCTGTCTCGGCGAGCACTCGAGAATGGTGGGATGTTGAAGAAAGTTCAGAAAGAAAGAAGTCTATTGTGGACCGAATTAAAGCGACGATTAGCTAGCGGGCAAATGGTTTATACTGTGCCTGAGAAAAACGATATCTAATTATTCACTTATATCTAGTAGTGGCGCAACGCATGTGGAATCTCTCCCCCAAATCCGGCTGAAAATGATTCTTTTTATAGTAGTCTCCCCTTATGCTTTTCCCTGGCAACCAATCTAACATTTTTGACCCCCCCCCCTCCCCATCCAACTAACCAAAACCCAGAATGCGCCGCTGCTTATGTCTTATCTTTAAGAGAAAGAATGATAGCTTAACCTGTTTTTCTTGTTTTTTAAAAAGGTTACATCTTTAACTATAATCATAGAGATCGACAAGATCAAGATCTTGTTTGGCACATTTTGAGGCGCACCAAGATTTGACAAAAAAAATCATGAAACTTTGCTAAAATTCAAAGCTAAAAAGACCAAAGAAATTATCCTTTATTTTACTAAGCATCATAAGAGAAATATTTGCTCTCATCAAACCAGATTCTTGTCTAAGATCTTGTTTGGGTACTTTTGCCGATCTCTCTAATAATAATAGTTCATGTTTCTTGTTATAGATTAATAAAATAGCACAAGAGAATTTTATTCTCGTACATTTAAGTATACATTTGAACTAAAAAATATATTACAATTGAACTGCATAAAAGATTCAGAGTTTAAATCATTTGATACTAAAGGATGTTCCAAAAAAAGGTTTTTTTTCAAAATGACTCATTAGGGGTATTTTTATGCGAGAAATCGATTGCGCGCATCGAAAAACCTTGAAAACGCCTCCCAGATCATGAAATATCCAATTTTCAAGTAAGAATTTCTACCGAAAATAACTGAAAAAATACGAAAATCATATATTTCATGAACTGGGATGCGTTTTCAAGGGTTTTCGATGCGCGCCATCGATTTTTCGCATAAAAATATCCCTAATGAGTCATTTTGAAAGAAAAAATTTTCGCCAAAAAATGACCAAATGGCGGTTTTTTGGAACATATCCATTAGTTTCTACTAAGTGTTACTATAGGTATTTTTCCCAGCACCATAATATCATCAAATCAAAACCCGTTGAGTAGTTTACAAGGCCCTGAAGGTATTCAGAGAATAATTATTGGACTGTATGTTCGATTTCAGTCAATTCTAGAGCATATTCGGGTAGAGTCAAAACAGCTTCGTGAGGAAGAGCATTTCTTCGCGGGTAAAACGTGTGCTCGACGTCGTATTTAAGCAAATTTGGCAATCTACTTGTATAGATATCTGATAGTCTACTTAATCGCCGGCTGAAAAAACTCATAGAGTGGAAAGTTCGGAAGATGGAGCCAAACTGGGCATTAAACATGCACTTCGCTTTTTCTCTAAAATATATTACCTTAAAGGAGGGGTGAAGCTCATAGCAGGATCTCCGGATGTCAATTTTTGACAAAAATCAATTTTTTAACCCCCTAAATGAATTTTTCGGAAAAGTAATGTTCTATAAAGTTGTTCAGAATTTTACGGGGAACAACTTTGTAGAACACTTTTCCGGAAAATTCATTTAGGGGGTTAAAAAATGGATTTTTGTCAAAAATTGATGTCCGGAGATCCTGCTATGAATTTCACTGAGCGTTCGAAGAGAAGATTGTGAAGAAAATCTATATATATTAGTAGGATGAAACAAAAATTTCTTGCCTCATCAATCTTCTTTCTTCCAACCATTCGAGTATAACAAAAGCAGCTTCGCTATTATCCCTTCCATAATGCTGGTGTTTTTCAATTAGCTTCGTAAGTGCGTCCATCCACATGATCGTCCATCTATACTCATCAACATTTTGGATTCGAATCTCACGCGCAAGTTCGGGTACAATGGCTGCTGTGTGCCATCCGAGTTTTAACATAGGGTCAGCCAGATCGCTATAGATGTGATCACCGAAATACAACACACCTGGATTTTTGAACTCAGCTTTTCTCGAAAATTCTTCTATGTTTCCCTAAATGCCATTATAAAAATTCGTCATCGTAAACACCTACTCCAACATAGACTCTATTCGGCTCAAACCAAGAGACCTTATTGTAAGAAATATGATCTGTGTGTTCGTGGTAAAGACGAAATGGAGCATTTCCTTGGAAGAAGCCTGGCTTCTTAGCTGATACAATAATGTATTTAAAGAATTTTCTCCAATTGTCGCCCAACATGTACGTCATTCCAGCATTCCTTAAAGCAATGTATAGTAAAGGGGCATATTTGTGTAGGAGTCCTCGATTAAAAAAGACGGCAATTAGGTAATTAAAGAGGAAGGCGACGATGAAGAAGTAGTAGAGACGAAGAAGAAGGTGATGATGAGAATGAAGCAGAAGAAGGCGACGAAGAAGTAGTAGTAGAAGAAGGCGAAGAATTAGTACAGGGTGGTGCAAAAAAGTGGCACAAATGGTCATTTTGGGGGCATTTTTTCAAAAAAAATTTTTTTTCTAAAAACACTATTTCTAGGGGTAAAAAATAGCTGAAAAACACGAATCCGGCATCGAAAAAATTTTTTGACCCCTAAAATAGCAAAAAAAAACTTGGTAAAATAGCGATTTTTTATGATCTGGGCTCAAAAAACACTCTTTTTTGCCATTTTAGGGGTCAAAAAATTTTTTCGACACCGGATTCGTGTTTTTCAGCTATTTTTACCTCTAGAAATGATATATTTAGAAAAAAAATTTTTTGAAAAAATGCCCCCAAAATGACCATTTGTGCCACTTTTTTTGCACCATCCTGTAGTAGTAGATGTAGCAGAAATAGTGGAAAAAGATGATGATGAAGCAGAAGTAGTAATAGTAAAAGAAGGAGAAGTGGTAGTGGAAGAAGTATAGAAGAAGATGACGAAGAAGTAGAAGAAATGGGAGGTGAAGAAGAAGTAGAAGAAGATGATGATGAAGCCGAAGAAGGCGACAAAGGAGTAGTAGCAGAAGAAGAAGACGACGAAGAAGTAGTAGTAGAAGTGGTAGTGGAAGAAGTAGTAGTAGTAGAAGGCGACGAAGAAATAGTAGTAGAAGGTGATGAAGAAGCAGAAGAAGGCGACGAAGTAGTAGTAGAAGAAGTGATAGTGGAAGTAATAGAAGCAGAATTAGTAGAAGAAGGCGATGAAGAAGTAGTAGTAGAAGGAGGCATTGAAAAGGCTTACATAAAAGTATATGGACTATTGGTTACAACAAAAAGCTCCTTTCCATTATCACGGAGCCTAGTCAAAAAATCTTCTAATCCGACATTTTTGTGAACAAAAGTCTCGAGATCTTTCGTAATTCTTTCATACATTTCACCAGTTAAATGAACTAAGTTCACACATTCCTAAAAAAGATTGCGAATAAAAAATATCCGAATACAGGGTGAGCCAAAGAAAACCGTACTTTGCGTTTTTTGGTGAAAAATTTTCAAATATTTCACGTTCTGGGAGGCGTTTTCAAGATTTTTCGATGCGTTCAATCGATTTCTCGCATGAAAATACCCCTTATAGGTGATTTTTGAAAATTTTCACCAAAACAATGCAAAAGTACGGTTTTTTGTGGCTCACCCTGTAATTTCAACTTACTGCCACATCGTTATACAAAGCCACCGGGTCGAATGGAATATTTTGATCATCTAAAAAATTTCTTGAAAACATCGACTGTTTTTTTTCACCCTACCGAAATATTGTACGACCGTAGTCAAAATCCCTGCCCATGGAAGACTGAACAAGTCGATCAGCTGAGGCATTCTTTTCCCTTTATCATCCGGTAGCGAAAATCCACCATACAACGCCGTGACTTCTTCGACTGAAAGCTTCTTCCTGCCACGATAAACAGTACCCTTTTGGATTTGATTGTACGCATCTACTTTCATCAGACATCCATTGTTGACGTCATAATGCAAACCTCTGATGGGAAATGATAAATTGTAAGGGATTTCCAAAAGTACTTCCGGATACTAAAAACTTATCTATTACATGGTGTATAAAAAAACCGGAATTTGCGAATTTCAATAAGAAAAATGCCTTCGTAAGGTATCTTTCTGTGATCAAAATCAAAAAATTCTTTCAGATTCGAGTTCCCCGTACTCGAAAGCCTACGAGTACAAAAAATCAGCCGATTTGGAAGAAATTTTTGAAAATTCGATTTTTTCGACTCCTGGATATCCTACGGGAGGCATTTTTCTTGTTGAAATTCGCATATTTGCAGAAACAGTACGAGCGTCATAGGTCACCAAGGGGGGGGGGACAGTACCCCCCCCAGATCGGAAGAGCGTCGNATGGGGGTTCATGTACCCCCCCCCCCAATTCATTCATCATATAAATTTTTGAAAAAATCGATCTTTTTTTTGGTCGACAACATATAGCCCTGAGGTAGCTTGTCCCCCCTTCTTTTCATGTATGCATGTACCTCCCCCCTAAAAGGCCATTCATCCATCTATCCTGAGGGACTGGTGTACCCCTTCCCCCCTACTGATGACCTATGACGAGCGTACTACTACTTTTTCTCGACTAACCTGAAGATTGTTCACCATTCTACTCATTGTCAAGTTGTAAACAAGTTCATTCAGATTCTTTGTATAAACTGCTAATGTGTAGTCGTAATCAAAGCCATATGTGCCAATTCGTTTTAAGCTCAACTCGTTGTTCGAAAAAACAGCTCGTGGATCGCTTTTTGGACCAATTGGCTGCAATTTAGTCGCTTTTTTCGCTTTCTCATAAAGTAACCTTAAACGATTCTCAATATTGTCTATTCCAGTCGAGTTTGTGGAGAATTTTCTTGTTGGATATTTTGTCTTATAGTACAAGTTAAGATAGGAAAATATATAGCGACGTCGAAAATTATGGCACATGATTGAACAGAAATCTAGAGTTACTAAAAGTAAAGACAGGTCGAATCAAGATTGAAGGCTAGCAATAGGCTCTAGGATCAGAGTTGCACAAATTTCGACACATCCACCATCTTCTCTGAATCAGGGAAGCATTTTCACGATTTGGCAATGCGCGCAATCGATTCCCCGTCTAGAAAAACCCCTAGACAGCCGTTTTTCCGACAAAAATCCGAATGTTGGTTCATTTTCGCTTCAGTACACCCACCCCTTTCCCTGAGTCAGGAAAGCATTTTCACGATTTGGCAATGCGCGCAATCGATTCCTCGTATAGAAATAGAAAACCCCCATAGGAGTCATTTTTGTAAAGATTCCATTCAAATAGCAAAAGCCCGAAAATTATACTAATATAGATATTAAGTAAGCACAATGAATATATATCTTTTAAAAATAACAAAAACTTTAATGGAAAATATTTATCATGTATAACATATAACATAACAACTATTTATTTACCATGTATAACACATAACATAACAGCAACAACAGAAACATACCCGTAAATAAGTTATTTTCATTTCGATTTGTGCTTAATTAACGCCTAGACCACCAGCGGAATCTGCTTCTTTTTGGGTATAGGGTGCTTCTTTTAGGCGTTTCACACGAATTTTATGCACTAAAATAGCAAGATAAGTTTTCAACTAAAGGGTAAGCTAACAAAAATAACCATACTTTTGCGTATTTTGGTGAAAAATTTTCAAAATTTTTTTTTCAAAAATCACCTATAAGGGGTCCAAATTTTAACCAAAAATGTCCAAATTTTGTAAATTTTTTCATCAAAATTATAATTTCCTGAGAATTTTCCGCATAAAACAAGCATTTGCAACAAAAAAATCTTCCGTAAAACTTCTCCTTGGTCCCCCCCCCTTTTTATGTTTTTTCCCGCCCACAGAAAGTCAAAATGTTTGGGGGCTGTTTGCACACGTGTGTTGGTGAGATAAGTAAAGAGGGTGACATTTATGGCCTAATTCAAGAAAAAAAATTTCTAAAAAGATCATTTTTAGGGGTAAGATCATGCGAGAAATCGATTGCGCGCATCATCGAAGCGTGAAAATGCTTCCCTGACCTTGGTTCAGGAAAAAAAATATGTTTTTGAAAATGCGAAAGTGACTATTTTCGCTTCAAACAAACAATTTTCCCCCTGAATCAGGGAAGCATTTTCACGCTTCGACGATGCGCGCAATTGATTTCTCGCATGATTTTACCCCTAAAAATGATTTTTAGAAAATATTTTTTCTTGGATTAGG
>OZJO01005382.1:0-14539 GCA_900406225.1 Acrobeloides nanus | reverse complement strand
GATTTTCAAAAAATTTTTTTAAAAATGATTGGATGTTGTAGAGCATGGTCGAAAACGGTAAATTATGCAATTTTTCCAATAAAAAAAATTATTTTTGAGTGATTTTTAGCCATAAACTGCATGAAAATAGCGGTAAAATGGCTAAAAATGGTCATTTTCAATTGATTATAACTATGCAATTATGGGATAAATTTTTAATGTGGTCTTAATAAAAGTTGCTCCTATGGATGTGAACAACAAAGTTATAGAGCGTTTTTGTAGGGTACCTCCTCAAAAATTTTTGGACATGGTGTGAACAGTGGTTGTCTTGGCGAATGACCATTTTTGAGGCAGCTTATATAGCCCTCTCCCACCCAAAAAAGCTGATAGAAAGTCAAAGTCACCCTGCTTCTTTCCTAAAATCCATTATATTTTTCTGCCCTCAGAAATTTCCTGAACCCGCCAATGATTAGTGCAGCCAATTTTTTCGACAAAAGATATTAGAAAAAGCACCCGTTGTAAATGCCTCTACAGAGAACATAAATGATTTTATACCAAACACAACTTCCTTTATAATCAATAGAACAATGTAATTTCACAATACGGACGATAGGACAACTGTTCATTATAACACAAACTTCAAACTACGAGAATGCGCCTCTAATATGCGATTAGCGTTTATTTAGCTGCGAGTGTTACATTGATTGATCTGTTGTACTTTCGATTCTTTCCAATAAATTTATTTTTTAGACCTTTGAACAATTGCGAAATAAGAATAAAAATCATATAAAAATTCATCTAAAAAATACAAATAAATTAGAAAAAAAAGAAAGCCGACAAAAAATTTTAAAAAATCAATTACAACAGAAGTTCAGTTAAATAACTTTGTTGAATTTTATAATTCTTCTCGAAATTTTTGTTCAACGCAGCCTTTTTGTGAACAAATCTTGGTTATTGTGTACAGTTTGATATAGCCTAAAAGTTTCGAGGTTCTAGAGAGTGAATCTTGACTTTGTTATTCCAACCATTTTTCATAGATTCTATAGGGTAGGGTGTCTAACTTTAAACATGCCCATAAAATTTAGGAAAAAAGCTTTTTCAATAATTCTTTTTGTATTTTGTAGGGCAAAGATTCTATAATTTTTACAGAGAGAATTAGCCCATGAGTCAATTCCTAGCGATTTCTAAAAAGCTTTTTATGAATTTTGTCCCCGAACTTTTGCCCCCTTGATAAAAGTTAAAGATGTAGAAACTAGATTACATGCTTTTCATCATATCATTATCGATTAAAAAAGGAAGTTTGACAGAATTATATTTGCGGATAATTAGGGGGAAGCCAACTAATTTTAGAACTAGAAGCAAAGAGTGAAACATAAAATCAAGTTTTCAAGTTTAATGCATCAAACCCTCGAAATACTATTCTAAAAGTTTCAAGTATATGACTAGGATGGACCCATTCCAATATAAGAATTTCTTTCAAAAAACCGAAAAGGTAAAAAACGAGAACCTTAGTGTTTGTTTCACCCCAAATTATAAACAAGTAGGTGAAATTAATGTGAACGAATGAAACAAGTGAAATTGGTTTCAAGAACTTTGAAACAAACACAAAGGTCACGTCTTTGCTACGTAAATCCCTTCAAAAAACTCCATAATTTTGCGAAAATCTCTATAATTAGATAACCCTAACATCTGTAAGACTATGAGACTGCAAGACCAGATTGCTAGAACGTATGTATATCAGAAGGATCTTTAACACTGGTACAGAAAGCCATAAACTGAAAATTGACAAATAACCTTGGATTTTTGTGAGCGATAGCTCGGCTCGAAGTGTTTACAGTTTTGGCGACACCCAAAGAGCCTTTCTATGATCCATGACACCCTCATCTCCGACTAAGCATCTTTATCCACCCTCTAAACTGTTGATGACAGTTGTAATTTTCCAAGTTTGAAACCTGATGATGACAGTAGTTTTAAAAATTTATAAATAAAAAATGCATTTGAAAAGATTAATAATCAAAATTAGGATCTTAACACAGTAACATTAGACCTGATTGGAGATACAGTATTGATTGTAGTTTTAACACTTTTATGCCATTTTGATTTCGTAGGTTCTCCAATTGCCGTAACAAAAAACTTCGTATTTGCGCTTCCACGAACAACAACCTTCTTCATCCCTCTTATAACCATTTTGTTCGTAGACAACAAAAATGCAGCATTGAAAAATTGAATCAATATAGGTAAACTCAAAAGAGCCAAACCATCGTAGTTGGTTTCATCTTCTTCAAAATAATTCTCTACATTGCTCAAAGCATATTGGATTGCACATAATATGAAAAATTGAATAGCCTTAATTTTGACAATATTTGAAATTTGAGGTTAGATTAGGGTTGACGGGATTGGGATTTTTTCATCGGGATCCCGAAACAACCCTAGTTAACTTACTAAGACTTTATCATTTTTACTCAATTTTCCTTGTTCACTGTAGAATTTGAAGCGCATAGCAACAATTTTACCAATGATTAATGCATACATGAAAAACATTGGATAAGGAATGTTGTAAACTGAAACATTCAATAAAAATAAAGCATTTGTAAAGCAGCTTACTTATTGTTCGTACAGCATAAAATATGGAAATTCCCCAAATTTCGCAATCGGCACACCCTTTCGGTCCGATTTTGAAAACATTGAATGTTCTGTGACAACCCAATAAATGTTGGCTAATCAATTGAGAAAGGAGAACTAAGAACCATAATAGCAAGATGGTGTAAAACTAAATTATTTATTTGATTCATGACTCTCAACCCTGGCAATCTTTGGAGCCCATGAATTTTGGCGCAATTTGGTTCAAATGATCGAGAGCCCGCTAACAATAGCACATTTTGGCAAATGGAAAGCCTTGGAAATTTGGATATTTGGCCCACGAAATCGAAAATTGATTGCATGATATACCCTTTGATAAAACCTTCCAAATTTCTTCAAATAAAACATAAAAAATCGATCGATTGCCACAAACAACACCGCTATAAAAAATCCATATTCAAGGGTCCTGAATATCCCAATCAAAAGTTCCATCAACCACGCTGGATAAAATAAACATCCAGTAATTGTACATGGTATAATCATCACAAAATGAATTAGCATATACCCAATAGCCATAAAACTCATGCTCAAAATCAACTTGTAGATGAAAAATTGAGCGAATGCCGATTTCCAGTTGTGAATTATGACTGTTGATAAGAGAACATGAGAAGCAAAATTGGTTAAACCTAATAAGGCAAATGATGAGCCAATAATGATGTTTCTGGTAGAGATGTTAAACGATTCAGGTCGAGCACATGCATTGGGTCCGTTTGTGTAATTTAGATACCAAAATGGGGCCATGTATGCCTAAAGTTGGATAGAAATTATTCTAAGCAACATTGTTTACATCGAAAAATAATGGCAGTATGAAAATTGAAAGTAACTGAATTAGACTTTCATGCAAAACAATTCTTTAATAAAATTAATTAAATTTGCGCTAGGTATGATGTTAGAAATCTTGGTAGACAGAAAATTCGATTTCGAGCAAAAATTCGATTTTTGAGCAAAATTCGATTTTGAGAAAAAAATTCAATTTTGGAGCAAAAATTTCGATTTTCAACCAAAAAAATGCCACGTTTTGGCATTTCTATTTTAGCATGTAATACCCCTGGGGAGGGGATAAAGGGGGTAATTACCCCTTAAAACCTCAAAAAATGTTTATTTTTTGAAAATCTAAGAACAAAATCAGCAAAAGTTCGAAAATTATCCCCGTAAAAACCAAAAATTACCGAAAATACCCCCTAAAAAATTCCTGGATTTGCATTATGCTAGAGAGAAGTAGATCATCGAGTAACTTCAGACAAGTGGCCAAACTGCAAATCAAGTACGAACTTTTTACGATTCAAATCGCAGTTTTTGCTGTTACGAATTATTTATAAGAATTTCCTCTAATAACTACTCTCCATTTATTTGCCACTTTCTTCTAATAAGCACCTTTGAAAAATAAGTGCCTCGAATAAATGCCCCTCGTGACTCGAGGTAGCTTGGATTACGTCTATATCTCTCGGAGGTAGGTCGGGCTACCACGTTGGTAACTCGACCAAAGTGATAACTCGAGCTACCATTAACTTTAAAAATTAAAAAATTTTTCTGAGAGGACACCCCACAAATGATATGCCATTTTTCATCCCTCGCTGAGCCTTTTTGAATGACACCATCCGTTACAGTATCGGATTTACGGTTACGGAGATAGCACAGACAGACAAGCAAACAAACATAGCGTGCTCTATATTATAGGATGGAAACGATCAGTTTCCATTTTTTGCTATTGTAACACTACTATAGTGTCGATTCTTAGGTTTTTCTAGGTAGGGAATCGATTGCGCACACTCCCGAACCGTTTCTAGAATGACTTTTGGCAAAAATTTTTTAGCCCATAATTGTTATCTCACTGAGAGCTGTAAAATGATACCAAACTTGTGGGGGGGGGGGATACCCCTTTATCCCCTCAATCAAAAAGAATTAGCTAATTTTTAACTAAAATTAAATTTTTTGGATGAAATTGGGGCACTATAACTTTCGCCACGTTCGTGTTAATATACATATTTATTGCAAATCAGGCAACTCAATTAGTCTAAAATTAAATGTTTATTGACACGAAAGTTATCGTGGCGAAAGTTAGCGTGACGAGATTCGTGGCGAAAGTTGTAGTGCCGAAATTGGTCCAATCTTGCGGATTTCAGGCTCATTTCATCTTTTTTACATGCAAACAAGTTGAGTTTTGCAAAGTGATTAGAGAAAAAAGTTTTCCGAGTTAATTTTTAGGCTCAAAATCATAAAATCATTTTTGTTTTAACAGTTTTGGTGATTGTTGATGCTATAGCTTAATTCTTGTCTTTAAAAAATATGGATGTTCTAAGCTTTAAAATACCCATAATTTAGTTTTTATGCTGCTGTTACCCATCATTTTGCCATTAAGCTAACATTAAATGTAGTACTTGACGCTACATTTTTCAAAATCACGAGTATCATAAGTTCCATTTTTTAATATTTTTATTTTACAACTTCCTAAATCGACAGCCATCTCTTTTCTTTTTCATTTACCCATATCCATATTTTCTCATGCTGGATCAAACTTTGAGCATAAGGTTGTAAGATCCAGACCTTTAGAAGTGAAGCTGAACTATGAAAATTGGCCTTTGGAAATGCCATCCATGTGATAAACTAAAAATACGATAATACGAAAATGAGGAAACAAGAAATTTTAATTTTTTATACATGGTTTTGTAGGTTTAATGAGCCCTATTCAGTTTTCCCAACAAACATTATTTAGGTACGTTCTAGTGCATATTCTTTTCAAAAAAATTGAAAACAATCTGAGATTTTCTATTAAAATGTAGCATCACCAACATAAAAGTTGTTCTAAATGATCTTTAGATGCAGAATTTTTAAGGTTGAATTGAGAATAGTGATTTTTTTAGCTCAAATTTGACCCCATTTTTGAACATTGTGAGGTGAGAGACTTTTGCGCACCAGACATTTGCGCACCAGACATTTGCGCACCGATATTTGTGCATCGATATTTGTGCATCGACATTTGTGCATCGAAATTTGTGCATCGACATTTGTGCACAGATATTTGCTCACCGACATTTGCGCACCGACATTTGCGCACCGGACATTTGCCTCTCACCCCATTTTTGGATCAAACCAATAACAAAAACAAAATTTGCGCTCAAAACAACACTAATTAGGGTGTTTTTATTTTTTGATTTTACAAATATTATGAGTCCTAAAAGAAAATTTCTATAAGCTCCCTTTAGTTAGAGATCTACCAAGATTTCTAACATCATACCTAACGCAAATTTAGTTAACTTTATTAAAGAATTGTTTTGCATGAAAGTTTAATTCAGTTACTTTCAATTTTCATACTGCCATTAATTATTTGGAGCAAGTTCCCCTGGGGGGGGGGGTATAACTTAAAATGAAAAGTGCTAAGTTGAACAAAAAATGCACTTTTTTAGTGCATTTTTTCGATTTTCTTGAGAAATGAATAAACATTCCCTATGCATCCCTGCGTGGTCGTTTTTGGCGGGAAAATGATCATTTTCCATTTTTTTTTGAGAAAATCGAATTTTTAAGAAAATAAATTTTTTTGTCGAGTTTAGCCAACGTTAAATAGCGACAACCAGGGGAACTTGCTCCAATTATTTTTCGATGTGAACAATGTTGTTTAGAGTAATTTCTATCCAATTTTAGGCATACATGGCCCAATTTTGGTATCTAAATTACACAAACGGACCCGATGCATGTGCTCGACCTGATTCGTTTAATACCTCTACCAGAAACATCATTATTGGCTCATCATTTGCTTTATTAGGTTTAACCAATTTTGCTTCTCATGTTCTTCTATCAACGATCATTATTTACAACTGGAAATCGGCATTCGCTCAATTTTTTATCTACAAGTTGATTTTGAGCATGAGTTTTATGGCTATTGGGTATATGCTCATCCATTTTGTGATGATTATACCATGTACAATTACTGGATGTTTATTTTATCCAGCGTGGTTGATGGAACTTTTGATTGGGATATTCAGGACCCTTGAATATGGTTTTTTTATAGCGGTGTTGTTTGTGGCAATCGATCGATTTTTTATGTTTTATTTGAAGAAATTTGGAAGGTTTTATCAAAGGGTATGTCATGCAATCAATTTGCGATTTCGTGGGCCAAATTTCATATCCAAATTTCTAAGGGTTCCCAAGAGCTCCCAGGGCTTTCCATTTTTGATGGGCTCTTGATCATTTGAACCAAATTGCGCCAAAATTCACGGGCTCCAAGGATTGCCAGGGTTGAAAGTCATGAATCAAATAAACAATTTAGTTTTACACCATCTTACTATTATGGTTCTTAGTTCTCCTTTCTCAATTGATTAGCCAACATTTATTGGGTTGTCACAGAACATTCAATGTTTTCGAAATCGGACCGAAAGGATGTGCCGATTGCGAAATTTGGGGAATTTCCATATTTGATGCTGTACGAACAATAAGTAAGCTATTTTACAAATGCTTTATTTTTATTGAATGTTTCAGTCTACAACATTCCTTATCCAATGTTTTTCATGTATGCATTAATTATTGGCAAAATTGTTGCTATGCGCTTCAAATTCTACAGCGAAAAAGGAAGATTGAATAAAAATGATAAAGTTTTAGTAAGTTAACTAGGATTGTTTCGGGATCCCGAATCCCGGATATCCTGATGAAAAAATCCCGAAAATAGCCAATTTTTGTGATTTCGGGATCCCGATCCCGAAATCGGGAACCCCGAAGAAAAAATTCCAATCCCGTAAAGTTAACTTCAAATTTCAAACATTGTCATTTAAGGCTATTCAATTTTTCATATTATGTGCAATTCAACATGCTTTGAGCAATGTAGAGAATTATTTTGAAGAAGATGAAACCAACTACGACGGCTTGGTTCTGATGAGTTTACCTATATTGATTCAATTTTTCAATGCTGCATTTTTGTTGGCTACGAACAAAATGGTTATAAGTGGGATGAAGACAGTTATTGTTCGTGGAAACGCAAATACGAAGTTATTTGTTTCGGCAATTGGAGAGCCTACGAAATCAAAAATGCATAGCAATGTTAAAAATACAACCAATACTGTATCGCCAACTAGGCCTAATATTATTGTGATAAGATCCTAGTTTTGATTATTATCAGGGGGTAGATGTTTGGGGACAACTTCAAAATCATTTTTATCGAAGAGGAATGTAGCTTTTAATTTAATTTGTGAACCTACTGAACTTGGGGGCACTTAACATGGCCCCCAAGGCCGAAGTAAAAAGCGCAGAAATTTTTACCGAAATACACCCCCAGGGGTAAAAATTGACGTGGAACACGCTGATGCCATTATTTTCAAACCAAAATCTTCGAATACCTATGAATTTTCGCAATTTTTAAATAAAACAACTTTTTTTTGACACTTATCGATTTTATTCGATTTTAAGCGTTAAAAATGGCGCACTCACTTGAGGAATTAAGAGATATGACTCTTCGAGGCTTGATTAATACTAAACTTGTCTGATGATGAATTCGAAGATTGGCTGAAGGTAAATTTATAAGGGTCACGTTAAGTGGGTCTCCCAAGTTCAGTACAGGGTGACTAGAATGAACGTCCGCATCTCTCGTTTTCAATTTTTATAATAAAATTATCCAAAACACAACAAATAACAATTTATAACAACAAAACAAAGAGATTTATTCAAAATGGCCACCATTTGCCTCAATACAGACTTTCTGGCGCTTCGGAAAGTTGTCCACGATCATGATCAAGGTGTCCAAGCTAATTTCTTTCCATGATTTCTTCAACGCTCGCTTCAATGATTCCACAGTCGAATGAGGCTTCGCGCATGCTTTTTCTTCCAAGATGCTCCACACTGAGTAGTCGAGAGGGTTCAAATTCGGTGAATTTGGCGGCCATTCCCCATCATTGGGGAATGGCCGCCAAAAATGCGTTTAAATCAAAAAACGAGGGGTGCGGACGTTCATTCTAGTCACTCTGTAGTCCTAATTTTTTAGTAATTGATAGTAAATCTCAAGACAATTTATTATAGAAAGAATTAGCCAATTTGGTTTCCTAGATTTTCTATTGGTTTAAAAAGTTCATATGTCCTTCTATTTTGATTCTATAGGGTAGGGTGTCTGACTTTAAACATGCCCATAAAATTTAGGAAACAAGCTTTTTCAATAATTCTTTTTGTATTTTGTAGGGCAAAGATTCTATAATTTTTACAGAAAGAATTAGCCCATGAATCAATTTCTAACGATTTCTGGAGAGTTTTTTTTATGAATTTTGTCCCCGAACTTTTGCCCCCTTGATAAAGGTTAAAGATGTAGAAACTAGAATACATGTTTGTCATCATTAAAAAATGGTGTTTGACGGAATTATATTTGCGGATAATTGGTGCGCAACCAGCTAATTAGAACTAAAAGCCATGAGGCAAACATAAAATTAAGTTTTCAAATTTAATCTTCAAACTCTTGAAGTACATGCTACTATTCTAAAAGTTTAAAGTTTGAAATTTTAGAATAGTAGCATGTACTTCAAGGGTGACTAGGATAGACCCATTCCAATATAAGAATTTCTTTCAAAAAATCGAAAAGGTAAAAAACGAGAACCTTTGTGTTTGTTTCACCCCAATTTATAAAAAAAGTAGGTGAAATTAATGTGAACGAATGAAACAAGTGAAATTGGTTTCAAAAACTTTGAAACAAACGAAGGTCGCGTCTTTACCACGTAAATTCCTTCAAAAAAACTCCATAATTTTGCGAAAATCTTTATAATTTGATAACCCTAACATCTGTAAGACTATGAGACTGCAAGACCAGATTGCTAGAGCGTATGTATATCAGAAGGATCTTTAACACTGGTACAGAAAGCCATAAACTGAAAATTGACAAATACCGTATTATCTCTAATAGAAGGACAGTCTCTAATATAAGGATACCCTGAAGAACGACAATCGTAAAATTGTTGATTTCTCCAAATTTAAATAATTTTATTTCAATATTCTCCATTAAATAAATGTATCTCAGATGTTTGCTGGAACCAAGCTTTCAAGTCTTTGAAGACATACATGGGAAAGAGGGGTAGGCTGGTAAATCAAAAAGCGACAAGTTTTTTTGGCCGTCAAAATTGAAAAATTCGTCAAAAATCGAAAAATTCCAAAATTCGTAACAAATCGAAAAATTCATAAAAAAACCCTTTGTTTTTTGCTATATATTTTTACTAAAGGCGACACGTTTACCGAAATTTGAGCCCCCAATGGCGACATGGGGGTGGGTCGACCCACCCCTTGCCCAAGTGTGTTCAAGGATCGAATTAGACAAGAATATGAAGATTGGATGTTACATGGAGAGCATGAGTTGACAGCTGGAGGGAATCCTCGTCCACTTCCGATGACTATACCTCGAATGGATAGTGAAAGCGTGGGATTCTATCCCTAAAGAAGCCATTTCGAAATCATTTAAAACTTGCGGAGCTGCAAATGCTGTGGATGATAGCAAAGATAATAAGATTCATTGCTTCAAGCCTGATTGGCCAGTGCCTACCGGTCGAGATCTTTTAAAGCAAGCTCGAGCTGAAAAGAAAATCATCGAACTGGAAGAAATTGATCTAGCAGAAGACGAGAACAACAACGTTTATGATAGTTAAGCACACACGTGTTTTTACGTTTGCAATTTGCGCCGTTGTCACTTTTTATGCCATTTTTAATTGACAAATTAATTGAATTGCGCCGTTGTTCTTAGTAAATTTTTCCAAAAAATTGCGCGATTGTCCTTTTATATCAAATTTGATTGATAATTTTTCCAAAAACATTGCGCCGTTGGGTCGCTAATAGCGACTATTTAGCGCGTTAAGCATCTGTTGATGGTTAAAAATATATGTTAATCTATTAAATTTTATTTTGTTGTTGTTATGTTATNAATAGCGACTATTAGCGCGTTAAGCATCTGTTGATGGTTAAAAATATATGTTAATCTATTAAATTTTATTTTGTTGTTGTTATGTTATTATTGAAAGAGAAATTTTTAAATATAAAATTCGTGATCTATCCAAGATAAAATGTGGTGAAAAATATAAGAACAGTCTCTAATAGAAGGACAGTGCAGCGGGCGATTGAAAAATAGAAGAACATGTCCTTCTATTAGAAAATTAAAGTTGCTTGCGCCCCGATGTACTGCGTGCTGCGATACCTTGCTGTTGTGATGCTACACCAGGATGCAACCTCTAACTTTGAACTTGGAAATAGGTTTATTAAGATAAGAGAGCAACGTACAATAAACTAACAAGCTTATAAACTCTACTGAAAATCATGAGAGAAGCAAGGATAGGACATCAAGGAATGTCTCTGCTTCTTTTTAGCTTCCGCTCGCTCAGTGCTATGTCAGTGCATATACACTTCGCTCGGTTAGAGATGGTAAGCTTCATGTCTTCAACCATGTAAGCTTCAACGTTAGGAACGGGATACGATCTTACGTCTTGTAGTCTTCATGAGTTATCAGCTTCTTAGATCTTTCATGGTGTTGGTTGATGTTTATATATTCAAGACCTTCATCTCTGATCGAGAGAATAATCTTTGAAAGAGATGACTTTTTATGCTAATTAAGCATTCACCGGCATCTCTACTGAAATAATAAGGTAATATTGGATTTTTGTGAGCGACAACTCGGCTCGAAGCGCTTACAGTTTTGGCGACACCCAAAGAGCGGCATCTCCATGAGCTTAATATTCATGATGGATAGGCCTTTAGGCTGAGTGTGCGAAAATTCGTTTGCGAAAGTTCGTTTGCGAAAAACATAGAGCCGTAAGATCATGCGAGAAATAGATTACGCGCATCGCTGAAGCGTGAAAATGCTTCCCTGATTCAGGGAAAAATTGGGTTTTTGAAAATGCAAAAAATGATAATTTTCGCTTCAAAAATACAATTTTTTCCTGAATCAAGGTCAGAGAAGCATTTTCACGCTTCGGCGATGCGCGCAATATATAGTGCTTCCTTTAGAGATTAGAACATGGGACCCAGTGCCGTAGCCAGAAATTTTCTTTAGGAGGATATTTTAGTAATTTTTGGTTTTAGTGGAGGTAATTTTCGAAATTTTATCGATTTTATTCTTCGATTTTCAAAAAATAAACATTTTTTGAGATTTTAGAGGAAGATAATTACTCTTCTTCAAAAAAGGGAGTAATTAAAACTCAAAACTATACATTTTTTGTTTCAACAGTCTTGATTGTTGATGCTATAACTTACAATTTTTGTCTTTAAAAAAATTTGATATCATAAGTTTTAAAATACCCATAATTTAGTTTTTATGCTACTGTTACCCATCATTTTGCCATTAAACTAACATTAGCACTTGACGCTACAGTTTTTTTAATCGAAATCACGATTAAGTTTTTTATATTTTAAAAGGGAGAGGGTGCAAATTAGGGCCTTTTCTCTAAAAAATTTTTGTGTTGAAAAATGATTAGGAGTAAAAATAGGGTGAACAATCGATTGCGCACACTCCCAAATTGTGAAAACGCTTCCTTGACCCTGATTCAAGGAAGAAGTCGGTGTATTGAAGCGAAAATCAAACATTTTTGGATTTTTATGAGAAAACCGTCGACTCTTAGGTTTTTCTAGGCGGGGAATCGATTGCGCGCATTCCCGAACTCCTTGACCCTGATTCAGAGAAGAAACGCTTCCTTGACCCTGATTCAGAGAAGAAACGCTTCCTTGACCCTGATTCAGAGAAGAAATCGGTGTATTAAAGCGAAAATCAATTTATTTACGTAAATACGTATCCTTTCCCTGAATCAGGGTCAAGGAAGCGTTTTCACGGTTCGGGAATGCGTTTTATTTTACAACTTCATAAATCTATAGCCAACTTTTTTCTTATTCATGTACTCATTACTTATATCCATATTTTCTTATGCTGGATCAAACTTTGAGCATAAGGTTTAGGGATTCAAACCTTTAGGTTGAATTTTCATAGTTCGGAGTGAAGCTAAACTATGAAAATTGGCCTTTGAAAATACCTTCCATGTGATAAACTAAAAATAGGAAAACCAGGAAACAAGAAATTGTAATTTTTTTCACATGGTTTAATGAGCCCTATTCAGTTTTCCCAACAAACTAAATTGAGGCGTTTCAAGAATTATGCTTTATTTATTCTTTTCAACAAAAAAATGAAAACGATCTAAGATTTTCTATTAAAACTTTAGCATCACCAACATAAAAAATGTACCAAATGATCCTTAGATGCAGAATTTTTAAGGTTGAATTGGGTAGTGATTTTTTTGAGCTCAAATTTGACCCCATTTTTGATTTGATATTCATATCAATATCAAATTCATTAGGGAAAAAATTAGGATCAATTCAAATTGGGCGAAAATTTTTCCAAATCAATATCAAAATGGAAAAAAATTTTGATGATCAAATCAATATCAAAAACCTCTATTCAAAAAATGGTGCTTTTAGATGGTTTTTTACCCATCTGAAGACAGGAAAATTGAAGGTTTTAGACGTTTTTTACCCAAAATGAGCAGAAAAAGCAAAAACTCGTATTTTTTATTTGTTAAAATGACAATTTTTGGAGGAAAATTGCATTTTTGGCTCAAAAATAGTGAATTTTTTTTATTTGATATTGATATCAATGTCAAGTTTTTGCCCTCAAATCAAGTCGGGCAAAAAATTTAGAATCAATATCAAATTGAAAAAAGATTTTTGGATCAAATCAATATCAAAATTTGCGCTCAAAAAAACACTAATTGGGATGTTTTTATTTTTTCTGCTTTTACAGATGTTTAATGTTTTAAGCCCTAAAAAGAAAATTTCCATAAACTCCCTTTAGTTAGAGATCTACCGAGATTTCTAACATCATACCTAGCGCAAATTTAATTTTATTAATAATTGTTTTGCATGAAAGTCTAATTCAGTTACTTTCAATTTTCATACTGTTATTAATTATTTTCCATGTGATCGATGTTGTTTAGAATCTTTGCGTTTGTTTGTCTATCTGTCGGACAAACTTCGTAACCTTAAGTCTGATCCCGTTACAGCTTAGGTTTCTGAAAAGAGCTCGGCGAGAGAAGAAAAACGGTGCCAAGATCATGGGGATACTCCTCTGTAAAAAATTTAAAAATTCAATTTTTCATTTTTGACTTTTTAACTTAGGTATTTGATCAGAAATGAAAAAGAAAACACTAATTGGGATGTTTTTATTTTTCTATCTTTACAGATGCTTGATGTTTTTGAGCCCTAAAAAGAAGGTTTTCATAAACACCCTTTAGTTAGAGATCTACCAAGATTTCTAACATCATACCTAGCGCAAATTTAATTAATTTTATTAAAGAATTGTTTTTCATGAAAGTCTAATTCATCTACTTTCAATTTTCATACTGCCATTATTTTTCGATGTGATCGATGTTGCTTAGAATCTTTATGTTTTCTTTGTCTATCTGTATGTACGGACAAATTTCGTAGCCTTAAGTCTGATTCCGTTACGGCGTAGGTTTCTGAAAAGAGCTCGCCGAGAGAAAAAAAACGGCACCAAAATCATGGGGTTACCTCATCTGGAAAAAATTAAAAATTCAATTTTTCATTTTTGCCTTTTTAGCTTAGGTATTTGGTCAGAAATGAAAACTTATAGTCGATCTGCGCTCAAGGGCTCGGTGTAGCGAGGCCGAACACCGAGCCCTTGAGCGCCGAAGGCGCTCGGTCTCCCGGTTCTAATTACTATCCATCTTTAGGCATACATGGCACCGTTTTGGTATCTAAATTACACAAACGGACCCAATGCATGTGATCGACCTGAATTGTTTAACATTTCTACCAGAAATATCATTATTGGCTCATCATTTGCTTTATTAGGTTTAACCAATTTTACTTCTCATATTCTTCTATCAACAATCATAATTTACAACTGGAAATCTGCATTCGCTCAATTTTTCATCTACAAGTTGATTTTGAGCATGAGTTTTATGGCTATTTG
>OZJO01005368.1:0-35631 GCA_900406225.1 Acrobeloides nanus | reverse complement strand
ATCGATTCAGCGGGTCCAAAAACCCCCATACAACTTCATTTCGAACCATTTCCGAGATGATACACTTTTACTCCCCCCGTTTACATAGGGTCGCGCCGCCGTGCCCCGACTATAGAACTCCTCGGAAACACTTTACCGCACTTCCTCACACTTCTCAAATCTTAGATCCAGATTTTGGCTCTGAAACTCTTCTTACATTATATAAATTGGAAAATTCGTTCTATCTTCGCAAAATACTCGCAGATTGTACTTTATACTCGAGTTTTTCTATACGAGAAATCGATTGAAAATGGCGAAAAATTTTCCCTTCGAGATACGGGGGTCACATAAAACAGAAAGGTACCAAAATTGAAAATCAGCGTAGAGATCTGGATCTAAGGGATGAAAAATGCGGGAAGTGTTTCAGGGGTTTTTGGAGTCCCGGGATTATTTTTAGATGAGAAATGGATCTAAAGGGTGTTTTGACGAAAAAAACTATAAAATTTCAAAGTATAAGGGCTCTAGGAATTTCCACAACAATTTTCACGGAAAAATCGACCGTTGTGGAAGTTCCGCTTTTTTTGTTATGAAAGTTCCTAGAGCCGTATACAAAAACTTTTAAACGACGAGTCCAGTAAGTTATAATCATATCAAAAAATGATATATTCGGAAAGATTATGAAAAATGGAGCATTTTTGTTTTTACGGCATGTTCTGAATCGTTGTAGTTGTCGAGATAATTGCGTTTGAAATTTGTTACAAGCTCTTCGTTGTAATACACAAACTTTTTTGATTTTGTTGCGGAAAAATCGATTTTTTAAATTTTCATAAAATGAACATTGTAGCAATTTTTATAACTAAATGAGACGAACAAAATGACACCAAAATTATCCAATTTGAACATTGTTTTGGGTTATTGAAACGAAAACATGAATCAGAATTTTCGTTTTAATAACCCAAAGCAATATTCAAATTGGATAATTTTGGTGTCATTTTGATCGTCTCATTTAGTTATAAAATTGCTACAATGTTCATTTTATGAAAATTTAAAAAATCGATTTTTCCACACAAAAATCAAAAAAGTTTGTGTATTACAACGAAGAGCTTGTAACAAATTTCAAACGCAATTATCTCGAAAACTACAACAATTCAGAACATGCCGTAAAAACAAAAAATGCTCCATTTTTCATGATCTTTCCGAATATATCATTTTTTCATATGGTTGTAAATTACTGGACTAGTCCTTTAACGCATCTTGTAATATGAACATTTGAGACTTCGGCTTCTGCAACGCCGATGTTTGCGACGTCGAAAATTGATCATCGGCGTAATATATGGCCGCAAAGCGTGCGCCGGGGCTAGTAGTTTAAAAATGAATAAATTAATATTATTTTAATTTTTTTAGATAATACAGCACCTAGATGTAATGGTGGTGGATGAAAGAGATATTTTATAATGAAATTGTTCTAATAAAAAGTTGTTGTATTTAAAACAATAAATTTAAAATACGATAATATGGGCCGAAAAAGTGGATTTTTGTGATTTTTGGGACCCTAAAATGTATTGTTCTAAAAATGATCCCTCTAGGGATAATTTTATGCGGGGAATCGATTGCGCTCATTCCCGAACCCTGAAAATGCTTCTCTGATTCAGGGAAAAATTGGGTTTTTGAAGCGAAATTCGTCGTTTTTCGCAATTTCAAAAACCCAATTTTCCCTGAATCAGGCCCAGGAAAGCATTTTCAGGATTTGCAAATGCGCACTTCGATTCCCCGCATAAAATTACCCCCAGAAAACTATGGAAAATAAAATATAAAAACTGTGAACAATAAGCATTTGATATGAAATCTTTTTTAAAAATAAGATCTAATTATGCCCTAAAAAATGATACCAAGATCATAAGAATTGCATTTATAGTTTTGGATATCTGGCCACTGAAAGTACAAAAAAGTGATTTNGATCTAATTATGCCCTAAAAATGATACCAAGATCATAAGAATTGCATTTATAGTTTTGGATATCTGGCCACTGAAAGTACAAAAAAGTGATTTTTTAACTACAAAAAATATTTATCTTTTTTAAAACAAATTTTTTCTTTCTATTTTTCGACTGTTATTTTTTTATATGACATTTATCAATCACAACATAGCTCATCTCTAATAATTTTTTGCTCCTCCAACATCGTTTCATTATTTACATTTAAATTGTTGCAGGTTAAAACACTTAAAAATAGAAAATTCGCGCACTAGTCAGGTTCCAAACGTTAGCTGCGCGTTGGTGTTTACGCAATCCATAATGTCAACAATGGGACGAACTTTTCTGTACCCCGGAAATTCCTCTCATTTCATTCTAGATCTATCTATCTATTCTTATGAATTTTGTTTTCATTCAATTCGGCCTGTTTGTTATTAAAAATGCCGATAACTTTTTATCATAATGGTAATTTTTGATTTTTTGTAATTTTTAAATTTTTTGTGTTGTTCTGGAAGAATTGTAACCATGAAATTGCTATGTAACTTTTCTTTTAACATAAAACAATTGAGACGAAAGAAATATGATATAAATACGTTTATATGTTGTGTCCGATTTTGAATTTCGTCCGATTCAGAATTGAACGTCCGATATGAATTCCCAAGAATGGACGTCCGATTTTGATTCGGATCCCCTATCACAATCCATAAAATTTTGAATTCGGATTCTGAATCCGGATTCCGATTCTGGATTCGGATTTCAAATCTGAATCCGAATTCCGGATTCTCAATATTGATTCTAAATTCGGATTCTGAATCCGAATTTCGGATCCTGATTCTCAATCTGAACTCGGATTCTGGATTCAGGATCGAATCCAGAATTTGAATCCAGAATTTGGATTCTAAATTCGGATTCTGAACCCGAATTCCAGATCTTGATTCTTAATCCGGATTCTGAATCTGGAATTTCGATCTTGGGAATTCATGATCGGACGTCCGATCATGAACGAAGATCATCGATTCAAAAAAAGGGCTACAACATATATATTTTTAAATATAGGTATCGTTGTAGGTATAGATATAGGTCTAGATCTAGGTCTAAAAAGAGTTTATAAAATAAANGGGCTACAACATATATATTTTTAAATATAGGTATCGTTGTAGGTATAGATATAGGTCTAGATCTAGGTCTAAAAAGAGTTTATAAAATAAACGATATATTACCAAAGTTTTCAATTTTTACGATTTCCCAATTTTAGAACAACTAATCAGACCAATGGATGATGAATGCAAAAAGAAGATGTTTGCTCGCGTCATTTGGGAATACGAGGCCGAAAATAAACAAGAACTTTCCGTTATTAAAGGTGAATATGTTGAGGTATAGCTAGCTTCTATCGATTTTTTTCAAGTTAAATAATTCAACAAAAATCCTAGGTTCTTGACAACACCAAAGATTGGTGGAAAGTTCGTGGGCTTAATAATCGAGTTGGGTACATCCCCGGCACATATGCTGTTGTGGTGCAATTGCCTGAAGAATAAGACTTTCTGAGTAAACTATATAAATTTCAATTTTTGGCAACTTTTTTCATAAATAAAATTTGACTAAAATACTGCTGAATCGGAAGAAATATTATGTTATATGGATTTCCACTTAAAATCTGACCAATTTTGATGTTTTCTTTCTACTCAGTAGCTTATAATCTTTTTTAAGTTTAAAATGTGATAACTTGTTTCATAGGTTAGCAAGGGGGAGTCTCCTCCCTGACCTACTCACTCATGAACCTAAAATAGAGGGGGGACTACCTCATGGACCCCGCCGAACATATGAGGTGGTCCATAAAAATTGGGTGTCAGAAGACTACCTCAAGCTAAAAAAAGGTTCTTTTTTTATTAAAATCTTAGCCGAATTTAATAAGATAGTGGGGGATCACCTCATCGGGGGTTCCTTCCCCCTCACCTTACCGACCTATGATTTGTTTACTAACATTTATTTTTCTGCATACGAGTTTGTATTATAGCTTTATTATTTAAATAATCACAATTTTTGTCTAAAATAAATATTTGAAAATCTCTATTAAAAAAATTCATTCATTCCAAAAATCTGCCATACTTTGTTTCCTATTAAATTCATACTTTGTTTCCTATTAAAAACTCCAAAATAGCTCCTACCTGGCTTCCTTGGAACTGAAGGTTCTGCCGAGAAATTCGTTGGAAAATTTGGTGAAGTTATACTATGAGGCTGTCTTGTTGAAGCTATATTAGGGTCTAAGGCAGATTTTGATGATTGGTTGCCAAAATATAGGTTTAGTTGGCCGAGTTTTGTAACGTCGAGAGTGGCTTGGTTTCAATTTTACTAGATTTGCGTATAGCACCGTATTTAACCCATTTTGGACGATTGGGTCATATATGACCCACTACAAAGAAATCCCAACAACTTGATCAGGCTTAATCCAAGCGGGTTGAGCAATAGCTTAAAAAATTCCTGAGATCAAGCCGAAGAGGATGTACCGGAAAACCAGCATTTTTTCATGCCATTGAAGTCTGTATCTGCATTTATTTTTCATACTTTCTAGGGGTATTTTGCATCGAGAAACACGATTTTGAAATTATTTTTTCAATTTTGACCACTCCCTGATCGAGAAACAACTACGAAGTAATACATACTACTTTTTTTAAGGTTCTCCAAATCGGCTGATTTTTTGCACTCAAGGGTTTCAACATGGGAAACGAATCATACATCCCCAAAGGGGGGGAGTCTCCCCCTCCCCCCTAACCAATCCGGCAAAAAGGTCAAAAATAGGACCAACCCGGCATCGAAGCAGCCGGGTTGGTTCTTTTTTTTGGTCCTCAAAATTTTGAAAAATTTTCAAAAAAAACATAAGGGGGACCAAGGCAAATTTTTGAAAATTTTAGACCCAATCTAGCGAACCAGACCCCTCTCTCCCCCTGTTTGTCCACCTATGAAACGAATCTGAAAGAATTTTTTGATTTTGAGAAAAGGATCGAATCGATCTTCTTGTGGAACAGACTATAACACATGCAAAAAATTTTAAATTATATATTTTTTTATTTTGTTAGAATAAATTTGATCAAATAAATATAAGTTTAGTACAAAAATTTTGGTACTGGTATAATCTGGATCATAGATCGGCAAGGTGGGGGGGGACCCAAGGTCCCCCTTCAATTTTGGGTCCATGATTGCGTGGGTCAGGAGGAGATTCCTCCCCCTTGCCAACCTATGATCTGGATAACACAAACAAAATTTTTCAAAATTTTTACCAAAATTTGTCATTTTCTGATGATTAACGCAAATTTTTTATAAAATCCTCAGAAGAAGTCAATTTTTGGTGAATATTTGAAAATTTTTAGGGTAGGATCCGAGATCATACTAGTCCCGAAATTTGATTTTTTTTCATCCTTGTATGCGTCGAGTAGAAATTTCTTCCTCAGTTATATGAACTTTTTCGTGGATGATTTCTGGTAGAGCAGGAACTTCTTGTTGAACTATTTGAGCTCTGGCCTTGTACAAGTTGACATAGAAGCTGATAGTTTTAGAAAGACCCTCTTTAAATGGAGTTTTGCAATACCACCCAAGATCTTCTCGAATTTTTGAAAAATCGATATGATATCTTCGATCATGGTATGGCCGGTCGGGAATATGGCAAAAAACTGGATCAGAAGGGGCTCTAAAAATATTGACTAAGCTCTGTTACAAGATTCAAAAAAGTGGGTGCACATAGCCAAATGGCAAGACGACTACTTTCTGGAATCTCACCATGAAACAGAGTTTATAAGGTATCTCCCTCCAAAAAAGTTATCACTCATGGTGAAGTGGCAAGCGCCTCTAATGGTCGAGGGTTCCATTTCCCTTGAAACACTATCACTAATTGAGACATACGGTTGCTGACCCTGATGACAATCGAACCAGATACCGATGGCTAATTGGTTAGTGTTTCAAGCGAAAAAATGAAAGGCTAAAATTCTACGACCAATTATACGCGTCAATCTATTTTATGAGAGATTTCCTTAAAAAACTTTTATGAATCGATCAAAAAAGTTTTTGCCTTGGCGGGATCGAACCTTCGACCATTCAGATGAAACATTGAGACATTGCCACTTTACTATGGGTTTTCTACAAGGTGGACCAAAAAAGTGGATTTAAAAAATTGTTTGGTAATAGAAATTTATTTTTCTAAAAATAACCCCCTTTAGGTAATTTTATGCGGGGAATCGATTGCACTCATTCCCGAACACCGAAAATGCTTCTCTGTCCCTGATTCAGGGAAAAATTAGATTTTTGAAGCGAAATTGTCATTTGTTGTACATACAAAAACCTAATTTTTCTCTGAATCAGGGCCAGGAAAGCATTTTAAGGGTTCGGGAATACGTATCAATCTATTTCCCAATAAACTTACCACTAGAAACATAAAATTACCATTAGAAAAATAAATTTCCAGGACCCAAAAAATCACAAAAATCCACTTTTTTGGCCCACCCTGTAGTTTTGATGGAAATTCCATATACCTGTCCATAAGCTTCGCAACTTCTGCATGAATTATTTGGGTGACATGCAAATTTGGCATTTCAAATTCAGTGCCAATATTGTAAACCTCGCCAATTTGTCCTTTTTCAGTAATCCGACGTATGGCTTCGGCACAGTCATCAACGAACATCCAACTCCTAAAATTTTGGATTTGAATATCTTTATCTTAAAATTTAGAAATTTGGTATTACTAAGGATTAGCGAGTCCACTTAACGTGATTTTTTCAAAAAAATTTTTTACCTTTTTTCTTTGGAAATGTCCTCTCTAGTGGTAACTTTATGTGGAAAATCGATTACGGACATTGACAAAACATGAAAACGAATTTTTTTCGGAAAATGAGCTGTCAGAGTGATCATTTTGGTCTGCAACATCAATGTTTTTAGTCGTTCTCGCACCCCCTCTAACGAATTTCTATGCGGTTTTTTTAATTGTAGCTGAACAATGGCTGAATAAATGTTGATAAAAATTTTCGAAATCTGTTGATCCTAACATTGTCAAAAATTACTTTGAAGTTTTCAAAGTCGATTTTCTTCGTCTTAACAAAATGTTAGAAATTTAATTGTTGTATGAAAATACAGAGCTTTAGTCCCTCTAATTAATGCAAAAAGCCGTATATAAAAATTATTTAACAATGGCGAGATATTTAACTTTGAAGTTGATAGCCAAAAATGAGGCAAAAACAAAATGACGCACCTGGGAATCGAGCTCTCGACCTTTCATGCTGCTAGCCGGATGCGCTAATCACTACACCATTGATAGTCAAAAATGAGACAAAAACAAAATGACGCACCCGTTAATCGAACCCTCGACCTTCTGGCTGCTAGCCGGACGCGCTAACCACTACATCATATGCGTTCGGCTAGCAACCAGAAGGTCGAGGGTTCGATTCTCGAGTGCGTCATTTTGTTTTTGCCTCCTTTTTGACTATCAACTTCAAAGTTAAATATCTCGCCACTGTTAAATAATTTTTATGTTTTTTGCATGTGTTAGAGGGACTAAAGCTCTGTATTTTCATAAAAAAATTAAATTTCTAACATTTTGTTAAGGTGAAGAAAATCGACTTTGAACACTTCAAAGTAATTTTTGACAATGTTAGGATCAACGGATTTCGACAATTTTTATCAACACTTATTCGGCCATTGTTCAGCTACAATTAAAAAAACCGCGTAGAAATTCGTTAGAGGGGGTACGAGAACGACTAAAAACATTGATGTTGCAGACTAAAATGATCGCTCTGTATATACTTCATAAGGATGTTCTTGTTAAAAATTTTCTACAATTTTTGGAGACAAGTCGCCGCCCAGTATCCATGTAACCCATGAAGCTATTGCTCTTATCCCAACGGCCCTCTTTAGAACCACATCTTTAACAAGAATTACATGTTTATGAAGTATATACGACTCATTTTCCAAAAAAACTCGTTTCTTGTTTTGTCAATGGAAAAATTTCTAATTTTGACCATTTTCGCTTCAATACAATATCCGAATCGAAGTCAGGGAAGCATTGTCAAAATTCGAAAATGTGTGCAATCGATTTCCCGCATAAAGTTACCCCTAGAGAGGTCATTTCCAAAGGAAAAAGCTAAAATTTTTGAAAAAATTCACGTTATTGGACTCGCTAATCTTTTATAGTACCAAAAATTTGTTAATTTTTTACCTAAAGTGCATGCCATCACCCATAAGGGGATATGGTTTTTCTTCGAATGCTAATTTGATGAATTTTGGGATTAGTTTGGAGTCAGCTTGTCTCGGACCAAAAACATTGTTCATACGAACCATTACGTATGGGAGTTTGTAAGAGTGCTAAAAAAATTTAATAAAGTCACGTAGCAAAAATTTGTTTTTTGGGTCGCCCAACCCATTTTGGTGATAAAACTTAGCATAAAAATCTTTTTAAAAAATTTAAAAAAGAATTGGAAAGAAATTGAAAAAAGGCAAAAAAATTTGGATAACAGTGGGATTCGAACCTCAGCCATAAGTCTTTGAAGGCTGTAGCGTATCTACTGCACCATCGAAGCTGTTTATTATTGGCTATAAAAATCTGTTCTGTTATTATTTTTCGATTTTGATTCTATGAAACCCTGTACCTGAGCCTTATGATATAGTGTTCCACAGATGTCAAAATCGAAAAATAATGAAAGGACAGTTTTTTTCATGTAATCTTAAGGGGGGGGGGGTTGCTTTAACAACTTTTTTGAATCGCTGAAATTAGGTCTGGGAATCGAACCCGACGGGCCCAACGTTGCTTAACTTGCCAGATCGGATGGGATCGAAAGAAATTGGGGTCGAGAAGTTTCGATAATATCTCTTTTTGAAACAGACTATACATTCTATGAAGGATATGATTGGTTGTCGCTAAATCAAAAAATTTTACATAGTAACTTCGAACAATAACTTCACAAGCCGCTTTGCTAGCTGCATAAGGATTTGTTGGATTGGGGATGGTTTCCTCCGTTTTTGGAGGCTCATCATCGTCTGAATCGCCATAAATTTCATCTAAACAATTTTTGATAAATATTTTTTAATGTACTCCTTCTAACCAGTGCTAATATGCACAAATCGCTTCAATTCACCGTATGCATTAACAGCTTCTAATAGTGTTGTAGTAGAAATAACATTTTCCTGAATCGTGCCAATCCTGTCGCTGTATGATTCATCAACATGGGTGATTGCGGCAAAGTGGATCACTGTATCGATCTTAATTTCATATTTAAAAAATTTCAATTAAGGAAAATTTTTACATTGTTGGCTTTCAGAACATCAATGATAGCATCTTGATGGAGGAGATTGTCGACAACGAGTGAATAGCGATGAGAATTCCTGATTTCGGGGAGGATATTTGATGGATCAGCTCCGACGGCGAGCTTGTCAAAATTGATAATTCTAACAAAGTTTAAATTTGTTAGTCAGACATGAATGCTTCAAGAGTGGGGCCCCTGTAAAATTTTTGGACACATAGCGGGTTAACCTTCTATATGGGGGAAGGGTTAAGGACGTAGCTAAAGGGGGTGCACCGAAGACCGGTGTTTTGAGGTGAGTTATGAGGAAGCATAGCCGTGATGTTTTCATAAACTCCTTCCCGCTCATCATGCCCAGTAGCAAAAGATTTCAATTTTCTGAAGGAAGGGCGTAGAACGTTGGTCACCCATAGCCTAGTGGCTAAGGAAGCCGACTGTCCTATCTGACAAGTTAAGCAACGTTGGGCCCGCAGGTTCGATCTTGCAGAGCAAAGATTTTGATTTAAAAAAATTTTTATTACAAAAAATGGAGCAAAAAATTTTTGCTTATTGTTTGATTAAGAATTTTTTCAAACATCAAAATTTTTACTCTAGCGGATAGAACCTGCGGGCCCAACGTTGTTTAACTTGCCAGATCGAACGGGCGGTTTCCTTATCCACTAGGCTATGGGTGACCAACTTTTTTTAACGTTCAGCGGGAAACGGAATATACCTTTTTTCAGGCAGTTTATTAAAAATATAGTTAATAAAATTCGATCCAATAAACCCACATCCTCCAGTAACAAGAATATTTTTAGGGTAAAAATAAAAATCACGAGCCGACATATTATCCAAATAAACGCACAAAATGGATCCGAGGATCAGAATGGAGAATCTTTTAAATTGATTTAGGCAGCAAAACTAGAAGAGATCAACACTGAGATAATATCGGCATTGTAAGACTTAGAAATGATTTAAATCTGATTTTTGAGTAAAAGAAGCTCTAGATTGCGTTTTTGAAAAGAAATATTAATAACAAGGATAAATTTACTTCTCGTCTATGCCAAAATCAGTGGGAGTAAAAATTTGACCGATATCTGATTTATCGACTTTGTTCTATTTTGAAAACGGAAGAAATTAAATGACTAGTTTTATTGATCTGATTTGGAAGACCAATAATAGGGGATAAATAACTGCGAATTTAGGAAGAAAAAATATGAAAAAAATAACTGCGCATACCAGTGGCATAGTTACGGAGGTCTGCAATAGGGCTGGCAGAATTCCGAAATAAGGATCTTGAATCGAGATATCCCGAGATTTCGATCCCGAAACACGACGGCTCGATTTCTGGGAAAAGTGAGCGTAAAATGGGGCGACATTTTTTGTAACTTTTTATTTTTAGAAAGTTGTTGAGGATAGTCCATCACACCCTCGTCCATCACATCCAACTGCGACATGTTTTCTAAATTTGACCCTCTTGTGGTGATATGGGGGTGGGTCAACCCACCCCTTGCCCACGTATGACGTGCGATGCATCATTTGAAATTTATAAGTGTTGATTGAACATTCTATTTCTGACCACTATCATAGAATGCTTTAAGAAACAAATTTAGGGGTCATCCAGATATTACATAATCAACTTTTTGGTGGTTTACCCCCCCCCCCCCNCTATCATAGAATGCTTTAAGAAACAAATTTAGGGGTCATCCAGATATTACATAATCAACTTTTTGGTGGTTTACCCCCCCACCCCCCCTAGTGTAATCTCAAAAATGCACTAACGTAATTTTTATGAGGAGGACCGAACTCCCCTCCAACATAATTACGTAATATCTGGATGACCCCTTACTTGATTATGCAGTAGGAATGTATAAAGCCGAACTGGAAAAAATTGATCGCCACCGCATGTTACCAGTATTGCATGATGCACTTCAATCAAGCATTGAAACTGATAATGATCCAGAAAGTAATGATCTGATGGGTTGGGCATGTCAAGAAAAAAGGCATCTCATTTTTCAACTAATGTTCATAATTTTTTGAAAGAAAAATTTGAAGTGGGCGCTATGAAAAAATGAAATGGAAATCGACTAGCACTGATAATGAGAACTTTGAGAGGAAATTTTCTCACACAGAATTACTTACTGCGCAACGAATAGATAGTTACTTGGTCGTTTGATGTTTCGAAAATTGACATTTCGAAACTTTTTTATGTCCTTGAGGATTTATCCAGAAATACAAAGCCAATCTTGATAGTTTTTGTGTCATTAAAAAGCGAGATATCGTAGCAATCGAATGACACCAAAATCATACTTGACATTTCGAAACCTAAAAAAGTTTCGAAATGTCAAGTTCGAAAAAACCGACATTTTTTACTAATTGTGCAATAACTTCTCAGCCAGAAAGAGTTATGGCATGATTTTGGTGTCATTCGATTGCTACGATATCCCGCTTTCTGACACATAAACTATCAGGATTGGCTTTTTATTTCTGGAGAAATCTTCAACATAAAAAGTTTCGAAATGTCAAATTTCTAAACATCAACAATTGTAAGTAAAAGCATATGTGAAAGTAAATGGATCTTTTGATTTAAAATATATGATTTAAAATAAAAATTAGGGCCTCCACTAATTCGTCTCGACGATTTCGAGACAAGCATTAATTACATAGATAGAGTCTAGACAGTTTTATTCTTCAAGGTCAACGAATTATCAAATGTGGTCATCAGCAAATTTATAACCTACAATAAGATGCACTTGAATCTATTTGCCCAAAAATGAGTTGCTTTACTTTTTGGAGACATGTCTGATCATTTTTGAGCAAATTCTTCAAGTCTAAAAAATTGGCATTTTTGCTTTGAACAGGAGCCAAAAATGAAATTTTTCAAAATTGTTCCAAAATGATTAGAAAATCGTTCCCATTGCCCATGATAGTAAAACAACTCATTTTTAGGCAAAGAGAATCAAGTTAACATATGTTTTGGGAGTTTAAAACGCTAAAAATATCAACAAATTGTCATTTTTCAAGAATAAATTAGCTTTAACTAAAAAAACTTCTATACTAAAAACCAAACCCGATATACCAAGATTATCCCTCGCGATTAAATTTTTATTGAAGCAAAAACTTGCTATAGGTGTCTTTATAAAAGTTGTAGAGCAGATCACGACTTTTCTTATAAGTGGTCAACGAAGTCCCAATTCAATTCCTACGAGGAGTTATAGCCTTTAGAAAATTGTGTAAAAATTTATAAAAAGGTCATAATAAAAACGTGCATTTCTACATATATTTCGTAACTTTTTAGATTTTTATTTTTAAAGAATCGTGTTCAGCATAAAATTTTGACTTATAATATACCGCTGCTACGTTCGGTCTTGAGTGTGCTAACAAATTTTTTTGGAAATTTTCAATTTTTAAAAAGAAAAATATTAAAAATCTCGATTCCGAAAATTTTTTCAAAAAAATCCCGATCCCTCCAGCCCAGACGTTAACAAATACCCCCAAAATGTTGAGTTCTTGATTGGTTGACCATAAAGAAGATTTTGTCGACCCTTAAGCCTTGATCGGTTGGCTAAGATTTTCAAAAAAATTTGATCGGACGACTTCCAAAATTGGTGAATGGTGATCGGTTGATCCCCCACCTCAATTTGGGGGGGGGGGTTGTTTTGTTACTGTATACTCCAGCCCTTTCTTCAACAACTTGTTCTTCGTTTATTTTCCATAATAGTTTATTTAATGAAACGAAAATTTCTAATATATCATTTTCAAATGGCTTCTCGGCATGAAGATTTCTCTCATCTAGCCGCATCAGATAAACAAATAGCGACTTTTTTATCGAAAAAACTGATTAGTTAGCTTCCATTTGGCAGGAAGTTGTGGCGACTTTTTCTTATTTTTCTAAAGTACCGCCTTCTTTTATAGTTAATCTATGCATTTTTTGCAACAATTATATTAGGCCTTATTGATTTTTTTTTATTTGTTAGCTCAACCGGAAAACAATATGCTTTGTTTCGAAATTTTCTTTTTTCGAAATTTTTGAGCTTGTAACGATTTTTATGTAAACAATTATTAGTGTTAGAAAATTTTACAAAAAGCCATGATTGAATGATTCATATTTGAGTAGAAATTTTTATTGGCTGGTAATGGAACGTTTTATGGTGCTTATATTTTTGATGACGAATGTTTCAAAAATTGATTTTTTGTGGAAAATTTGAATTTTATATTTTTTGTTGTTGAAAAAAAGCGGAATAAGCGATTTTTGGGATTACCTTTTCACTGCTTGATTTTTCATAGTTCTTATCACTAAGTAAATAAAAATCGAATTCTGCTCAGGTCGAATAAAAAACACACAAAGATTAGTCCTGATTGTTATAGTGGAGCAAACTTGCTAGTTTTTTAAAATATTTTTTACTTTACAGCTAATACCTGAGTAGCAAGGGTGGTGCTAGGTCCAAATTTAGGGGGTCCACTTTTTAAAATATTGTAAAAATAATTGCATTTTTATTCAAAAACTTTTTGAGCGAAATTTTGGCGATTTTATGAAAAATGGCATTTTACAAGTTGAGCAAAAAACCGTACTTTTATGTTTTTTGGCGAAAATTTTTTCAAAAATCACCTATATGGGTATTTTCATGCGAGAAATCGATTGCGAGCATCGAAAACCCTTGAAAATGCATCCCAGACTATGAAATATACAATTTTCNTTCAAAAATCACCTATATGAGTATTTTCATGCGAGAAATCGATTGCGAGCATCGAAAACCCTTGAAAATGCATCCCAGACTATGAAATATACAATTTTCGAAATTAGTACCGAATGTTCGGAATCAGTACCGAACGTTTTCAAGGGGTTTCGATGCGTGCAATCGATTTCTCGCATGCAAGAAAAGTATTTTCTTTATAGGTGATTTTTGAAAAATTTTCACAAAAAACGCAAAAGTGCTCACTCTGTAGTGAAAATTTGAAAAATTTTTCCCCCGAATTGAAGCACATAAGGGGATCAATGTATAAATTTTCCGTGTAATGTCAAATTGAAAATTTTCGAAATTTTCTAAAAATTTAGACCCAAACATGACGGAAGTCGATCAGTCAGATGTTAAGCTAACAGATCCAGAAGCAAAACAAGAAAAAGAGGCCTTTATTTCTCCCAGTGACACGGAGAAACCTACTGCTATTATTACTCCTACAAAAGTCGCTTTTAGTGATCAAAATGAGGTATATGAAATTTTAAAATTAAAAAAATAATATTCAAATTTTAGCTAAATGCCGCAGCCGAGGCAAGAAAGATGTTAGGTGATATGAAAGAAGAAGATCCGGCTATGCCTAGAATTGTTTTGAAGTAAGAAAAAATACCATGTTTTGGAATTTTCAAAAAAATATATTTGGAGTGGTCAAAATTATCCCTCAAATCTCTTTTCACTCCAAATAAATAATTATTTTTTCNCCCCCCCCCTCCCCAAAATATGTGTAAATGGTGAGCTGACCTCTCAAGACGTTATCTCCCCTAGGTATGCCGTTGGCTGAAATAAACTAAATGCAAAGATAAAAAACAACTAACTAGTATCGATTAGGTATCCCACTGAACGTGAAAAAATTTTTTTCATCATCTGGAATTGACCCCTGTAGGGGTAATTTTATGTGGGGAATACGAATTCCACATTCCCAAGATCTGAAAAACTTTCGCCGAATCAAGAAAAGGCTATTTATATGACGTATGGCTCTCTTTAAGACCACATTTTTGAAAAGAATCACATGCAATACGTTATATAAGTAGCCTTTTCTTGATTCGGGGAAAGATTTTCAGGCCTTGGAAATGTGAAATTCGGATCCCTGGGCCAATTTCCGAGTTCAACAGCGCTGTTCAGTTTAGACAGCGCTTTAACTTCGCTGTCCTATTTGAACAGCCCTGTTGCAGCGCTGTTCAAATCGGACAGCGCTGTAACAGCACTGCCCAAACTGAACAGCGCTGTTGAACTCGGAAATTGGCCCCCTGTATAAAATTACCCCTAAAGGGATCAATTCCAGATGATAAAATTTTTTTTTAATTTCACGTTCAGTGGGATACCTAATTGATACTAGTTCCCAATTGTTGGTCAAAAATACCATTTTTTCATCAAAAATCGTCACAAATGGCTACTTTTGCTACAAAAAATAATGAGATTTTTTAGCCAAAAATGACATTTATAGTCATTTCCACCAGAAATGATTTTTAAAACGCAATTTTTCCCACAAAGTTGCTTTTTTTACAAAAACGAACTATAATAGCGCTCTCTTCCACTCTGAATTTTTTTCAAAAATGACATTTTTCAAATTTTGAATTTTTAGAGTCTACCCTAGACGATGGATCGTTTTGCTGATAGTGGCGCTCTTAAACAATACAAATACCATGTCTTGGATAGCTTTTGCACCAATTGCCAACTATGTGGATCCATTTTACGACCAAAAGGTATACAATTAAGTTATGCTTAGCTGGGTACATACGTGTACAAACTTCTCTCACACCCTCGGAATCCCCCTCAACTGGGGATCGCATAAGGGCATAGTTGGGATTTACAAAATTTGCATTTAAAAATTTTTAAAAATTAAAAATATGTATTTGGATAGCCCATAGGGGATGTCCTTAAATTACGTTTGCAAAAAGTTGGATTTCGGACCCACCCTCTCCCTCCGTTAGTTTTTTTTCTTAGAAAAATCTTACAATTTTAATGGAGCGTTAGATTTTCAGAGACCCCCTCCCTCCCCCTCTTGGTAAACGTAATTTAAGGACAGCCCTATATATAAATTTGGTATAAATTTTTTGACCCTATAGCCAAGGGGTGAGGCCAAAAAATTACTTTGACAAAAAATTTATACCAAATTCATATATGCGCTACCGAATACGTATGTTCCATTTTTAAAAACTTAAAATGAAGGTTTTGAAAATCCCATCTACGTCCTTGGGGTCGCCACATCCAAAAAGAAAAATTTTGCTTAGGGGCTGTCCAGATATTACGTAATCATGTTGGGAGGGGGATTGGCCCTCCTCATAAAAATTGATTACATTAGTGCATTTTTGATGATTAAGTTGGGAGGGGGGGGGAGGGGGTAAATCACCAAAAAGTTGATTACGTAATGTCTGGATGACCCCTTACCCCTAGGTTTTATGCCGCCGAATACGAAAAAAGTTAAATTTTAGATGGCAACAAATTGGTTTTCTATGATCTATATGTTGTGTACAATACCCGTTGGGGTTGTAGCGATGTGGTCAGCTAAAAAGTTCGGACTTCGAAGTGCTATTCTGATAGCTGCCTGGACGAATGGTATTGGTGGTCTGATTCGTTTGCTAAGGTATATAGATACCAATTTTCAACTTCTTATCCTAAAAAATATGGCTATCAGCTATAGAGCATTTTTCGAAGCGCGAAAATCTTATCACCCATGATGTAGTGGTAAACGTCACACTCTAAATTCAATGATCGAGAGTTCGATCTCGCAAAGATAAAAAATTTTTTTGATAGACTCAAAAAGTGTCAAAGAGATTCTCATAAAATTTGAAAATTTTTTAGCTCCTTCCTTCCCGTAGCATTCCGCTTTCCTGTTGGTATAACTGGTCAAGCTATTGCAGCTGTTGCCTATCCTTTCATCATGTTCTTGCCTACTAAAGTAAGCGTTTTGATCATTCCATATCACAAAAATGCAAATTTTCAGGTAGCCGGTTCCTGGTTCCCAGACAATCAACGAACTCTAGCAACGACTATTGGCATCATGTCGAACCCGTTGGGTGTCTTACTAGCTAATGTCATCAGTCCTCAGATTGTCTCCCATCCAGATGACGTTCTTTACGTGAATCTCTTTACAGCAGTGCCATCGATTTTATGTTGTGTTGCCGCGACCTTTTTAATCACTCGTTCAAATCCAAAATTGCCACCGACAATAAGTGCTAGTCAACAGCAAATGGATTTTGTTGCAGGTATATCAATTAATAAAAAACATGGTCGAAAATTTAAAAATGGAAAAAGATAGTCCATGGCAATCACAGGTGCAATAGGGCCGCGATTTTGTAAAGCCTGAGACACAAAAATCGCGGCTCCGGCCCATTTTTTTTGGATAAACCCCTTCAATCAGTGCGCCCCGACATTTGCGTACCCGACTTGTAAAATATCTTTCAAAAAAGGTTGAAAATTTTAAAAACGGAAACAAGTCAGGTGCGTCAATGTTGAGGCACAAATGTCGGGGCGCAAACATTGGGTGCTTAAAAATCGGATGCGCAAGTGTCGTTGCGGATATATGAGTAGCAAAAGTCTCCCACCCGTTTTTGACTATTCTGAACACAACTACGAAGGTCCGGAAAAAAATCCCAGAGTGGCACTTCCCTTCCTTTCCTTGAGAGTAGCCCCGTATAAACTTTTCTAAAATTTCAACCAAAAACATAAGAGATGCTCATAGAAAAATTACAAAATTCTTTGTTTAGGTGTCAAAGCATGCTTCACAAACACGGAATACCTATGGCTCCTCTTGGTCATGGGAGGTGGTATTGGAATGTTCAACTGTCTCTATACAGTTATCCAACAACTTTTGTGCCCATCTGGCTATGACAATACGTTTAGTGGACTTTGTGCAGCTCTGATGATTATTGGCGGAGTGTTTGGAGCCACTATTTCAGGTAAAATTTTTTACAAGATCTCAAAAAATTTTTCCAAAATTTAGGAATCGTGGTTGATAAAACAAAGTGGTATGAAGAAACGATGAAATTCTGTATGGGCATGGCTGTACTTTTCGGAATTTTGTTCTTACAAGTAAATTGTGAAATTTAGATTAACGAAAATTGGATTTTTAGCTCACTTTGCGGCCCGGTCTAGGTGGACTTATTTTGGTGACATGTTTTATTTTTGGAGTCATGGGTTTGGCTACATACCCAGTTGGGTTGGAAATGTCGGCAGAGTGTACCTTCCCGGTCTCGGAAACCACATCGACTGGATTAATTGTGCTTTCGGGACAGGTAAAAAATTGTTAATTTAAAATCCATCCTCGCGTTCCAACGTCCGCTTTAAAGGGGGGGGGGTAAACTTTGCAGCAGCACTTCCGAAAAAAAGTTTTTTTGAATTTGTGCAAAAATGACTTTTCTAGGGGTAATTTTATGCGAGAAATCGATTCCGTGCATTCCCGAAGCATGAAAACGCTTCCTTGATCCTGATTCAGGGAATGGGGTGGGTGTTTTTTTAAAAAATGCTTCCGATCGTTCTTGGTAACTCTAGGGCCGGAACCCCTAAAAATTAGGGTGGCACTATCTTTATGGCCGGCAGTGTAAATAAAATTTTAGGTTCAAAGCGTGCTCTTTGTAGCCATCATGCAAATCTTTTCCATTAAATTACAACCTGATTACCTAAAATACGAAGTTTGCACAGTTGGTAAAGGAAATGAATCAGTTGTGCCCAAAGATATGACCCATTCGAACATTGTAAGTTAAAAAAACTCTAAAACTTTCTAAATACCCCTCATTTTAGGTGATGTCAGTGGTAGCAACCTCATTATTCCTAATTCTAGTGGTGTTTTTCCACCCGAAACTTCGCCGCTTGGAAACTGAACGCGGTCCAGTGAAAGCGAAGAATGGAACCGGAGAACCGCTGGATCCAACTCCATTAAATACCCTTCCTCGGCCATCCGAAATTGCTGCCAAACAAGTTGAAGAAGCGTAATCTGATGAAAAAAAGATCTCCCTTATAATCTTGCTCGAATTTGGTCCCAAATTTGCACAATTTATAAAAATCCGTTTTCGATTATAACAATTTTTATGGCGAGCTGCAAGAAAAGAGTGACTACGTACCGAAGTGGATAGAGAATTAGTCCGTTCGATCTGGTAAGTTAAGCAATGTTGAAACAGCGAGGTTCGATTCTGTTGGGAATAAGCTGTTGATTTTCAAGAAAATAATGATGGGCAACACTTTTACGAGATCGGATTTATTTTTTCTATCTTTATTTTCTTGAAAATCAAAAGTTTGATGCTAGCGGGATCGAACCTGCGGGCCCAGCGTTGCTTAACTTATCACATCGCACGGTGGCACAAGTGGATCGAGAAATGTTGCCGGTTTGTAGGTTCAACTTCAAAAATCTCTCACTGGTAAATCGCAATCCGGAAATTCTTTTTACATTTTATTCCCCAAACAAAATACTAATTTTGTAGTAAGCGATTTTTTCTGAAACCTTTTTTTGACCGAAAACTTTAAGTTTCAAGTTTACGTTGTTGAAAAACTCGAATCTACGATATCCAACTTCAAAAATTTCCAGCTCTTTAGAGACTAATCCGATTTCGATAATTCTTTTTACATTTTGTAATTTAAGTAAAATGCAAACTTTTTATTGAGCGGTTTTGTCTGAAACCTCTGTCCCACCGAGATATAAGACTCTAAAGTTTTAGGTGAACCTACATACCGGCAACATTTCTCGCTCCCTTTAACTTGAAATCGCGCCACCGTGATCGAACAGTCGGCTTCTCTGTCCACTGTTCAACATTTTCGCTCTTCTTTTATCGTCATGAAAAGAGTTATTTTGCTTTTTTAAAATTTTTTCCTCTTCCATTCTTCTTTTTTTTCCTCTTCCATTAATCGTGTCGAATTTTTTTACTTTTTGTTCGGTGTTTTAGTGCTCAGGATTATTATTTTGTCAAAAAAGCAGCTTATATTTTTTTTGTTAAATTATTTTTTACGCATACACAATTTTTCCAACTTTTTTGGGAAATTCTTATACCTCAAAAATGAAGCTTTTTGTGTATGCTTTTTATAAAAGTTTTATCAATTTTTTATTTATTCCAAAAAATCGGAATTTTGCGATTTTTGGGTGATATTTTTCAAGTTTTTTTAAATTTTCACCAAAATAACAATATATGGGATTTTCTATGCGAAAAATCGATCACGCGCATTGTCGGATCTTGAAAATGATTCCCTGACCTTCGATTAGCCTATTTTCGCTTCAATACAGGGTGATCCAAAAAACCCGTACTTTTGCGTTTTTTCGTGAAAAATTTTGGAGCTACTACGCCTGGGGGGCGCACTTAACAGGAATAAAAATGCCAAAAAAATTTTTAACAAGTGACCCTTTAGGGGTAATTTTATGCGGGGAATTGATTGCGCGCACTCTCGAACCTTAAAAATGCTTCCTTGACCCTGATTCAGGGAAGGAATCAGTGTATTGAAACGAAAATCAAACATTTTCGGATTTTTATGAGAAAACAATTCTTAGGGTTTTCTATGCGAGAAATCGATTGCGCGCATTCTCAAACCTTGAAAACGCTTCCTTGACTCTGATTCAGGGAAGGGATTGGTATTTTTAAGCGTAAATCTGAAAGTGTATTTAGTTTTTCCCTGAATCAGGGACCATTTTCACGGTACGAGAGTGATCGCAATCGATTCCCCGCCTAGAAAAACCTAAGAATCGACGGTTTTCTCATAAAAATCCGAAATATTTGATTTTCGCTTCAATACACCCACCTCATTCCCTGAATCAGGATCAAGGAAGCGTTTTCAAGGTTCGGAAATTGCGCTATCGATTTCTCGCATAGAAAAACCATATAGAGTTATTTTGAGGAAATTGCAAAATTTGAAAAATCGCAAAAATCCGTTTTTTGCAAAGTCTGTATAAGGGCAGTGGTATAGCCAGGGAATGTTGGGGGAAGACTGGAAGTTTATTTTGAAAAAAACTCGCATTTTTGAAAAAATCAAGTACAAGGGGGTGTTAAAGTTCGTTTTAGTAAAAATGTAATTTTTAAAAAATAGGGTTTTTTTGCTTTAAAAATTATGTTTGGCAAAAATGACTTAAAAATATTTTTGCTTAAAAATCACCTTCTTTGTGGCAAAAAAAGCCATTTTTTAAGCGATTTTTAGTGAAAAAATGTCTCTTTTTATTTAAAAAATTGGAAAAATGGAAAACTTTTCAAAAAATTTTCAAAATCGAAAAAATCATCTTGATACTTCACGGATTAAAATTTTCAATATTCCTTGAACTGTGGTCATGCTCAGTGCTGTAATTATGGGGGTGGGGAACCTTTCCTCTCCCAACCTGAAAATTTTTTAATTTTCGGGGAAGAAAAATGAAATTTTTTAAGAAAAAATCCGAAACTTTCATTTATCTCTGTTCCTTCCAAACTCAAACTCCACCCCCAAATTTGGACCAAAATTACGGCACTGGTCGTCCCCCTTGGCTACGCCACTGATTTAGGGATCAATTTTGTTGATTTTTTAGCGAATAAGCTTTTGGATTATTTTTGTAATTTTTATAATATTTTTTTTATAAATAAATTTATTTTTTTATATACATCAATATAGTCCATTTCCAGATGAAAATTTTTGCAAGCTCATAGCGCACAAGATAATAAAGTAGGCTGTCCGATCTGGCAAGTTAAGCAACGTTGAGATTGAAAGGTTTGATCTCGCTAGGATCAAACTTTTTATAAATAAAAAATAGTCAAAAGCAATTTGCTTTTAAAAAATGAAAATGGCAACCCTAGCAGAGAGGGGTCCATATTTTCCAAAGATTTCAGGGGATAAAAGGGCATTTCGATATGGGCAGACATAAACATATATAGTAGTAAGATATTTACTCCGTAAAACATACCTGGACAGGGGGTCCAGAAATGGATCCCCTGTCGTCAAATTTTCATTTCTGCCCCTTCACCTCCTCGTAAATTTTTAGAAAATATGCACCCCACTCACAAGGTAATCCGTAAAATTTATCTCCATATCTTCCTTTCAAGTTGACAGAAATTCCTTATTACAATTAATTCAAAAATATAGTCTTCGTTTTTAATGAATAATAATAACCACCATCAGTCTAAACTTGTTTTTTATGACTTTGTAGAATAATGAATCGTCCGATTACATCGAGAAGGAAACTAAGCCAATTTAAAACAATAACAAACAGGAAGGGGTTCTATCTATTTGTGTAATTATTTTAAAAACTTCAAGAGTTTTGTTTTCATTCTTATACTTTCAGGAAAAGGTAATAATTTTTATAACTCCATACAACCTTGGGAAGAGGAAGGAGTCTATATTTTCCAACATGTTACGAGGGAGAAAACGAACAATTTTTAAGAGGCGATGTCTCGAAAATTCGAAGGTCCCAGGTACTAGTGTTAAACGGTTCGAACGGGCTCCAAATTGAATTTATAAAGTGAGATTAACGAATGGACAAGTTTTTAAGAGTCATTTCGAGTCAAATTTCGTGCCTCAAAAATACAAAAAAGTACGGTTTTTTTCCCTCGAATTGAAGCATATAAGGGGATCATTGTATAAATTTTCCGTGTAATGTCAAATTAAAAATTTTCGAAATTTTCTAAAAATTTAGACCCAAACATGACGGAAGTCGATCAATCAGATGTTAAGCTAACAGATCCAGAAGCAAAACAAGAAAAAGAGGCTTTTATTTCTCCCAATGACACGGAGAAATCTATTGCTATTACTCCTATAAAAGTCGCTTTTAGTGATCAAAATGAGGTACATGAAATTTTAAAATTAAAAAAATTCAAATTTTAGCTAAATGCCACAGCCGAGGCAAAAAAGATGTTAGGCGATATGAAAGAAGAAGATCCGGCTATGCCTAGGATTGTTTTGAAGTAAGAAAAAATGTAATGTTTTGGAATTTTCGAAAAAATATATTTGGAGTGGTCAAAATATCCACCAAACCTCTTCCACTCCAAATAAATAATTATTTTTTCAATAAAAAAAGATATTTTTTCATCAAAAATAGCTATTCTTGACACAAAAAGTGCGATTTTTGGCCAAAAATGCCATTTTTTCATCAAAAATCGTCAAAAAATGGATATTTTTGCCACAAAAATAGTGAGATTTTTTGACCAAAATGTGATTTTTTCACTAAAAATAGTCAAAAAATGGCTATTTTGCAAAATCGTCGCAAATGGCTGTTAAGTTTTTCCACCCTTATACCAAACACAAAAGCTATCGTTCATAAAAAACATGAAGTAGGAAATGATGAAATGAGAATAAGGAAGAAATGAGAACTTGTTTCGATTAGGTATCCCATTGAACCATTGAACGTAAAATTTTTCGAAAAAATTTTTTCATTATCTGTAATTGACCCCTGTAAGGGTAAATTATGAGGGAATCCGAATTTCATATTTTCATGACCTGAAAATCTTTCCCCAAATCAAGAAAAGACTATTTATATGATGTATGGCCACATTTTTGACAAGAATCACATGTCATATAAATAACCTTTTCTTGATTCGGGGAAAGATTTTCAAGTCTCGGAAACGTGAAATTCGGATTCCCCGCATAAAATTACCCTTAGTAAGGGTCAATTCCAGGTGATAAAATTTTTTTCGAAAAATTTCACGTTCAGTGAGATACCTAATCGATACTAGTCCTCAATTTTTGGCCAAAAATACCATTTTTTAAGAATCGTCACAAATGAAAAAATCGCGATTTTTAGCCATTTCCACCAAAAAATGATTTTTAACTAAAATGCAATTTTTTCCCACAAAGTTGCATTTTTTACAAAAACGAAATATAATAGCGCTCTCTCCATATCTGAATTTTTTTTCCAAAAATGTCCATTTTGCAAAATTTGAATTTTTAGAGTCTACCCTAGACGATGGATCGTTTTGCTGATAGTGGCGCTCTTAAACAATTCAAATACCATGTCTTGGATAGCTTTTGCACCAATTGCCAACTATGTGAATCCATTTTACAACCAAGCGGTATACAATTAAGTTATGCTTATCTGGGTACATACATATGTGTACAAACTTCTCTCATACCTCGAAATCCCCCTCAACTTTCAGGGGGGGGGGTCACCCAAAGGATAGCTGAGGCTTTCAAAATTTGCATTTAAAAATTTTTTAAAATGAAAAATAAGTATTCGAATAGGCTATATATGAATTTAGAATAAATTTTTTGTCGTAAAAATAAGGCGCCAAAAAATTTATACCAAACTCATATATGTGCTATCCGAATACGCATGTTCCATTTAAAAAATTTAAAATAAAGATTTTGAAAATCCCAGCTACACCCTTGGGATCGCCACATCCAAAATGAAAAATTTTGCTTGCTCCTAAGTTTTATGCCGCCAAATACGAAAAAAGTTAAATTTTAGATGGCAACAAATATGTTTTCTATGGTCTATATGTTCGGTACAATACCCGTTGGGCTTGTAGCAATGTGGTCAGCTAGAAAGTTCGGACTTCGAAGTGCTATTCTGATAGCTGCCTGGACGAATGGTATTGGTGGTCTGATTCGTTTACTAAGGTATATATATCGATTTTCAAAAATATGGTTATCAGCTATAGAGCATTTTTCGACGCGCGAAAATCTTATCATTCATAGTGTAGTGGTAAATGTCACACTCAGGGCCGTAGCCAGCATATCGCATTGCGATATGTTTTGCCTTGCGATATATCGCAAAAGGGTTGCGATATATCGCAAAATTACGTGGTTGATTTTCTATTAAAACCTCCCACATGGAAGTTTCTTCTAGAGTTAAAAACAAAAAATTTTTTGCGATAGTTTTTGAAACATTTGCGATAGGTTTTAAATTTTTTTCTAACAATTTGCGATATTTTACTAAATTCCTTGGCTACGGCCCTGGTCACACTCTACCTTCAATGATTGAGGGTTCAATCCCGCCAGGGGAAACTTTTTTTGATAGACTCAAAAAGTTGTCAAAGAGATTCTCATAAAATTTGAAAATTTTTTAGCTCTTTCCTCCCCGTAGCATCCCGCTTTCCTGTTGGTATAACTGGTCAAGCTATTGCAGCTGTTGCCTATCCTTTCATCATGATCTTGCCTACGAAAGTAAGTGTTTTGATCATTCCATCATATCACAAAAATTCAAATTTCCAGGTAGCCGGTTCCTGGTTCCCAGACAATCAACGAACTCTAGCAACGACTATTGGCATCATGTCAAACCCGTTGGGTGTCATACTAGCTAATGTTATCAGTCCTCAGATTGTCTCCCATCCAGATGACGTTCTTTACGTGAATCTCTTTACAGCAGTGCCATCGATTTTATGTTGTATTGCTGCGACCTTTTTAATCACTCGTTCAAACCCAAAATTGCCACCGACAATAAGTGCTAGTCAACAGCGAATGGATTTCTTTGCAGGTATATCAGTTAATAAAAAACATGGAGATCAAAAATTTAAAAATGAGAAATGATAGTCCAGTAGCAATCAGAGGTGTGACAGGGCCGCGATTTTTTACGGCTTGGCCTGAGCCACAAAAATCTCGGCCCAGCCCATTTTTTAGAGCCGAAAAAATCGCCGCCCCTTGGGCTAACGGTCCTAACGGTCCATTATTATTAAAAAAATTTCAAAAATTTACCTTGGGCCTCCCTTATGTCTTTTTATCAAAAATTGTCGTAAATTTTCTTGCGCTAAAGCAAAAATCAGCGCTGCAGGAGCAAATTTGTTTTAAAAATGAGTTTTTTATTCTGAAAATGTTTAAAGAATGATGATTTTATTAAAAAATGAAATGCCGTTTATTGGGGCCGCGATTTTTTATGGCCCGGGTATCAAAATTTGCGGCCCCGGCCTATCTTTTTTAGAGTTGTAAAAACTGCGATCTCATGGGTTGGGCCTGGCTCAGATCGGGGCTGGACCATGCCTTTGGTTAGTTTCTGGTTGGTCCTTCCAGTTCTAAGCATCAGTTCTTTTCAAATTTAAACCATTAAATCACATTATAATCGATCCGTCTTATCGATTGCCAAAATTCAAGAACAGGAACAATAGAATATGATAATAGAGCATCGAATAGTACCCCTGGTGGGAATGGCTATGTTGGGGCATGAATGTCGGGGCGCATATGTGAGGTCGAAAAAGTCCCCTACCCGTTTTTGACTATTCTAAACACAACTACGAAGGTTCGAAAAAAATCTCAGAGTGGCACTTTCCTTCCTTCCCTTGTAAGTGCCCCGTATAAAATTTCAACTAAAAACATAAAGGGATGCTCATAGAAAAATTACAAAATTTTTTGTTTAGGTGTCAAAGCATGCTTCACAAATTCAGAATACCTATGGCTCCTCTTGGTCATGGGAGGCAGTATTGGAATGTTCAACTGTCTCTATACAGTTATCCAACAACTTTTGTGCCCATCTGGCTATGACAATACATTTAGTGGACTTTGTGCAGCTCTGATGATTATTGGCGGAATTTTTGGAGCCACTGTTTCAGGTAAAATTTTTTACAAAATCTCAAAAAATTTCTCTAAAATTTAGCAATCGTGGTTGACAGAACAAAGTGGTACGAAAAAACAATAAAATTCTGCATGGACATGGCTGTACTTTTTGGAATTTTGTTCTTACAAGTAAAATTTGAAATTTAGATTAACGGAAATTGGATTTTTAGCTCACTTTGCGGCCCGGTCTAGGTGGACTTATTTTGGTGACATGTTTTATTTTTGGAGTCATGGGTTTGGCTACATATCCAGTTGGATTGGAAATGTCGGCAGAGTGTACCTTCCCGGTCTCGGAAACCACATCGACTGGATTAATTGTGCTTTCGGGACAGGTAAAAAATTGTCAATTTAAAATCCATTCTTGCGTTCAAACGTCTGTTCTGCTTTAAAGGGGGGAGTAAACTTTGCAGCAGCACTTCCGAAAAATTTTTTTTTGAATTTGTGCAAAAATGACTTTTCTAGGGGGTAATTAATGTTATAGGGCTATAGAAAATTCGAAAATAGCCCTATTATGACCCTATTTTCAAAAAGTAAGGCCCTATTATCTTTTTGCAGATCGATTGGCATATCACTAACCAATACCATTTCGGAATCAGCGCACCGAGACCTACCTAAAAGCCAATACTAGCTACGGAATTCTGAATAGACCTGATATATCATAAAGATAGAGCCACCCTAATAAAAATTAGAGTGGCTCTATCTTTAAGACCGGGAGTGTATAATAAAATTTTAGATTCAAAGCATCCTCTTTATAACCATCATGCAAATCTTTTCTAATCCCTTACAACCTGATTACTGGAAATACGAAGTTTGCACAATTGGTGAAGGAGTTGTGCCCAAAGATATGAGCCATTCGAACATTGTAAGTTTAAAAAAACTCTAAAACTTTCTAAATGCCCCTCATTTTAGGTGATGTCCGTGGTAGCAATCTCATTATACCTAATCCTAGTGGTGTTCTTCCACCCGAAACTTCGCCGCTTGGAAACTGAACGCGGTCCAGTGAAAGCGAAGAATGGAACCGGAGAACCACTGGATCCGACTCCATTAAATACCCTTCCTCGGCCATCCGAAATTGCTGCCAAACAAGTTGAAGAAGCGTAATCTGATGAAAAAAAGATCTCCCTTATAATCTTGCTCGAATTTGGTCCCAAATTTGCACGATACTCCTATACATAACTAAGGATGGAGGGAGATGTTTTTACACATGTGCTTAGAGCACTTATGATATGTCCACAATCCCAATAGTAGTAAAAATTGTGTAAAAAGTAGAGTCAAAATTCCGAAATTTTCTTTTCCTAATACAAAATAGAACTAGTACAGATTGTTTTTTGATTGCTCCCACATTTCAAAAATCGAGTTTAAATCCGTTTTCGTCGCTCAATCGAACGTTCTAACCACGGAATTTTTTTAGAAAAAAAATTTTATTGAAAAAGCTTAAATTCGATTTTTTAGTCTAAAAATACTGAAAATGTCGTACTGAAGTAGAAACCTCAAAAATCGTAATTTTCAGTATTTTGGGCTAAAAATCGAATTTATAAGCGCAAGTGCACGTAAGGTGGTAAAATTTTAAAGATCCACTCCTCCGGCGCTACCCCCTTCCTATCGCCAATCTCACCTTCCTCAGGCGCTATTCCATCCCTCCCCAGTCACCACCCGTAAAATTTTACTACCTTTACTACTCCCGTGCACGTGTATGGATAAAAACTATACATAAACAGGAATATAAACTGGTACAAAAACATATTGCTTTTTTGAAATCTTTTTATGCTTATATTTTTTGTACCTTCGTTTGCTTGGGAAAAGTTTTGAAAAATCAACTTGAACATCGGTACACAACTGCATAAATGGCCCATTAAACGCAACATGAGCATTTGAAAAAGTAGCAAAATCAAGTGGTGATAGTGGAACTCCTGATCCAAGAATATCGCTGGTTACAAGGATAGCGATTTCTTTAAAACTTCATTCCAGAACTAAAATTTATTAATTATTATGCAGGGTGGGCGTAAATAACATATCGACCCCCCAAAATTTTTTGGGTGGGTGTAAGTTATCATTATGATTACAGTCAAATTTCCATATGACGACACCCATAATCTTATTTTCCCGCCACAGGATCATGCAGGGATGCATCATTATGGTTAGTTATAACTAATCTTATTTTCGCGCCTTACTACGCAAACGGATTTTTGTTACGTGACCTAATTACCGAGCAGAGTTGACGCTCGGAGTTGCCGCTCGAAGCCACACTCACCCCCTCCGAGCACGGTAGTGCTAGGCCCCCGGTTCTTATTTAAAAAAGATACTTTATCAAGCAAAAGAAGCGAGATATTTCCAATAAATGGAGAAACAGCACTTAATTTGGTATAAAAGACATCGGCTTGGCCAAAAATTGTCCATTTTTCTATTTTTATGGTATTTGCTAGATGCACACCGACATTTGCATCTAATTCAATTAAAGTGACACTAAAATCTGTTTATAAGTTTATCAAGAGACCGGAATTGGGCTCTATTGTTTTCCGTAGTTCATTGCCAGGCCTTTAAGAGTTGAACATCAATCCAGGTATGGTTACACTGAAACCCAGGGTTGAGCCTGAACTCAGGGGTGGGTTTCGGTTCCAACTTAGCGGAATCGGACATATAGAGAGTATAAAAAAAGTATTAACAAGTATGCGCCCTAAAGTTCAACTTACGGATTTTCAAATTCGTTATTAGTCTCAGTGTGCCTGACACTTATAGGTCTCGGATTCGAATTTAAAGTTGTCCAAAACCTATGAAAATTTTTTCATATCTCTATTTTTGTCTCTAAAACACTTTGCAATCATTTCTTGAACATTAAAACTAGCTGTAGCTGTATAGTAATAGTGATTTTAACTTTTCTAAAACCTAACGTTACTATACAGCTTCAGTAAGTATTTATTGACAAAAAATGATTGCAAAGTGTTTTAGAGACCAAAATAGAGATATGCAAAAAATTTTACACAATTTGGACAACTTTACATTGAAGCGGGATTTGAACCCCGAGACCTATAAGTGCAAATCCTGGCACACTAACTACTCGTCCATGTGAATTGTTAGCGTCTTTGGCAACATATACCTCGTTTTACTCTTCTTGTTGAGCCGAAGAGAATGGCATGACTCGTTTTTAAAAATTTCGAATTTCCTTCAATTTTTGCCAAACAAAAACCGCCGTGTAGCGGGATCAAATCTAGCGGTCTCAATGTTGCTAAACTTGCCATATCGGACGCTTGGCTTCTTTACCCAATGCACTATGGGTCTGCAAAAATTTTCATACTCGCGCGGAAATTTCTATATTTTAATTATACTCTTTAAAGGGGAAATGTGCGTCTGTCTGTCTGTCTGTCCGTCTGCCTGTGAGGACTAACTTTTTTCCTGCCCTATTTTTTTATGGGACCTTGGTTAAACCGTTTAGAATAGTCTAAAAAGTCCAAAAAAGTAGGTCCTGACTCTGGGAAAATTCATCTAAGGGGTCTACTAGACTCCCCCCCCCTCGCCGAGGGTCCAAAAATCGATTGTTCAAAAAGTGCTCCAAATCGTCTGATTTTTTGTACTCGGGGGTTTTCGGGTATGGGGAACGCAAATCCGAAGAAATTTTTCATTTTTGACATCAGATGGTGCCTTACGCGGCGGGGGACCTCAACAATTAGATCGTTTTTTCAAACAATCCAATTGTTGCACAAAAAGTACAGCTCGGTAGCGTAGAACGCCGAAGGCACTTCCAAGTGCAGATCGGTAGCGTAGAGCACCACAGGCGCGTCTAAGAACATACTTTACTTTCCTTGAAAAAAATAGCGCCGTAGGCGCGTTGGGCCTAGGAACTTTTTTTTAATGTGGGAAAAAACAATTTTTACAAATAATAAATAAGAATTTGTGGATTTTCTTCATCTCTTTTTTTCATGACTCTCTTTATAAAATCGAATAGAAACAGCCAAAAATAGCGAATTCCTCACAATGTGATTGATGCGGTATTGTTTTGGTGGACGGCTGTTTTGCGCTTCTGCGGCAGACCCATGGACGCCTGGAGTGAATGGCGGCACGAGGCAAAAGGGCTCAAAAATACTGTCGTCAACGGCTGGCACATGGCTCGCATTAGTCAGTGCACAGGGCTTCTCTTTTCTCACTCACTTGACATTGTGATGATCCTCGAATGGGCTATAATTTCTTAATTTACCGCACTTAGTGGGGTTAATGAGCTTGGATTGTTGAGTTGTTGCTTTTTTGAAAATTTTTTATTTTCTATTTTGGTTCATCGTAGTAGATATAGATGGGATTTCAATAGGGAATCTATGAATCCTCATGAAGCCCTTCTCGTACACGGCGATTTTTTTTTGCAAAAATTAGAGGAAATTCAAAATTTTAAAAACGAATCATGCCATTCAACTCAGCTCAGCGAGATGAGTAAAACGAATTGTATATTGTACAAAAATTCTAAGGAATCATATGGCCGAGTGGTTAGTGTTGAAGGATCGTTTTATAGGTCGCGAGTTCGAATACCGGTCCAAAATTAAAGTTTTCTGATTTTCATGAAATTTTTTGCATATGTTTATTTTTGGTTTGGTTGAAGATCAATATTTCTCATATATAGTAATTTTGAAGTTATGGAATTCATAGGTCGGCAAGGTGGGGGAGGGAACCCCCGATGTGGTGGTCCCCCACCACCTCCACAAAAAACGACCTTTTTTTTAGCTTGAGGTAGTCTTCTGCACCCAATTTTTATGGACCACCTCATATGTTCGGCGGGGTCTATGTGTGATCACTCCTCAATTTTGGGTCCGTGCGTGCGTAGTCCCCCTTCAATTTTGGATCCGTGCGTGCGTGGGTCAGGGGGAGGCTCTCCCCCCCCCTGCCGACCTATGATGGCATTACTCGTTTTTAAAAATTCGAATTTTGGGCCCATGAGTGCGTGGTTATCCCTCAATTTTGGGTCCGTGCGTGCATGGATCAGGGGGAGGCTCCCCCCTTGCCGACCTATGATGGCATTACTCGTTTTTAAAATTTCGAATTTCCTCTATTTTTCAAAAAAACCGCATTAGTTGGAGATCAGTGGACGTAGCCAGTTGGAGGTCAGTGGCGTAGCCAAAGGAGGGTAGGGTTCTCCCGTTCAAAGAAAAATGTCCAAAATGGAACAAATGGCAATTTTGGCCAAAAATGGCAAAAAATAGAACTTTTCCATTTCTTTCACAGAAATTTCAACATTTTAATCTGATACGAGGATAAGGACAAAATCTGAACCCAATTTTGAGGGGTTCAGATTTTGTCCTTATACAAAAAGATCCAGTATATGTAAAAATCCATCAAAAATTGAATAATTTTTGACCTCGAGTTTGATAAATCGGTGCATAACAAATTGATTTAGCATTAGGAAAACAGTCATAAATCATCAAATAATTTGGCGCGAAGGAAATCTCTTATTCTTCTTGTGGGCTCTCCCGAAAACAAAGCCTCGAGCTAACGCTAGACATATTGGCTGCTCGATTCAAGATGGCACTTTTTAAAGGGGTATCTTTTATAGCTTGGTAGAAAATTTAAAAAAAGCAGTAGTATCCAGGGGGTGCAAAGAGGCGGCCGCACCCCCCGAAACTCGAAAAACGAAAAATTTTTCTTAATGATCCCCCTTTATGTTTTTGCCAAATATTTTTGCAAAAAATTTCAAAAATGGTCCCCATTATTATTTTTTCTCTAAAAAATTTCTAGGCTTAAAATTAGATTCCACTCTCGCACCCCCCAAAATTTGCTCCTAGATACGCTATTGCTTCTAAGGGTAATTTTATGCGAAAAATCGATTGCGAAATTCGAATTTCCCATATAAAATTACCCCTAGAGGGATCATTTCTCGCGAAAAAAATTCACGTTCAGTGCGACGCTTCAACTATACTAGTTTCGAAAAATTTTTATATTTTCGCTTCAATACACACACCTCAATTCACAAAATTACCCGAAAGATCTTTTTAAAAAAATTTTTCATCTTACCATGAAAGATATCCCCTTTAAGAAAATGATTTTCTAAACTTTGTGGAGACAAGTTTTAATTTTTAATTTTCTAGGCTTTTTTGATCCCATAAAAATTATTGAAATTTTTAACCCATCAAAACACTTCTTCTCATAGTTAACCATGTCAAAATATTACAAATCTATGTAAATCGTTAGACATTTGTTTGCTTAAGGCATCAAATCCGCACTTCACTTGAGTTTGTGATCCACTTAATCAGAACACGTACAGAAATCTCAGTGAGAAAGTAATTGAGACTAACTGAAATGTCTGTCTAACATGTTTTGATAGAATCTGGATCGATTTTTTATAGTAATGTTTTCTTAGGATTGAGTCTTATACATGGTGCCCAAAAAATGAAACTTTTGCGATTTTTTCAAAATTTTTCAAGTTGTTTAATTTTACCAAAATAACCTTATAGGGAGTTTTTATATGCGAGAAATCGATTACATGCATTTTCGAACCTTGAAAACAATTCCTTGACCCTGATTCAGTGAAGATCATAGGTCGGCAAGGGGGGAGTCTCCTCCTGACCCATGGGCCCAAAATTGAGAGGGACGACCTCCCCTACTCCCATCTTGCGGCTCTAGGAACTTCCACAACGGAACTTTCACAACGGGGTTCAAAACGACATGCGGAACTTCCACAACAAAAAAAGCAGAACTTCCACAACGATTTTCACGGGAAAATCGACCGTTGTGGAAATTCCGCTTTTTTCGTTGTGAAAGTCTCTAGAGCCCATCTTGCCGACCTATGGTGAAGATATTTGTGTATTGAAGCGAAAATATGCTAAGATACGATTAGAAAAGCGTTTTTAAGATCCGACAATGCGCACAATTGATTTCTCGCATAAAAAACCTCCTATAGGGTTATTCTGGTTAAAATTAAAAAACTTGAAAAATTTTTAAAAATTGCCCAAAAATCGCAATAGTGCCATTTTTTGGGGAACATCATCTAGATAAGTTTGAGGTAATGATATATTTATGGACTAGATATAGGCATACTTTCTTCTCTCTGTTCAATTCCATCCTGTGTCGGAATTTTTTTGCATTTTTTTAATTATTTTTTCGATTTTTATTATATGGTCATAGAAGGCCCATTGGCACCTAATTTTCTTTATAAATACCTTATATTGGCCTCTACTATCTTTCTATGTGAAAATTATAAAAACTGGGATTTACACCTTATGAGTGTCCCTTGTTAGTAAGAAAAAAACTCATCACTTTTCTAGATTATGATAGAAATCGGCATGTGTCGGAAAAGTTTTGCCCTTTTGTTATTTTATGGAAAAAAGTGTTGCCGATGATTTCCATGAACTTTTATCAGAAACAAAACTTTTCAGCCTTTTTCCAACAAGCTTCAAAGCTACCGATGGCATTCAAAGTTTCCTGCTTTCTCTCAAAATCGCAACTTTTCTATCAGAAACAACAAAACTCCTTTGAATTTAATTATACGATCGTACGCGTATTTCACTTTTATTGGGCTATCGAATAAAATGGCGGCGATTTTTCTCCTCAACCCACATTCAAGCTTCTTTACATGGTTTTTGTGATTGAAGAAGCGCCGTTGTCTTTTGGCGGCATTCGAACGCGCGATTATTTATGGTACCCGGCAGACAATTTTTCATTTTTGCCGCTTCTCCCTGGACAGATTCATCGTTTGTGGTTCTTCATCGAGTAGTAGTTTTTGCCGGAAGGGATTCAAATTTTTGAGTATGAGGAAAATGAAAAGGAAGATGGATTTTTAGTGACTTTTTAAAAAGTCAAAATTTGCATATTTTCCGCCCTACAGGGACTGTGATAAATTATTTCAATTTTTGGAGCTATTGTGGATCAATGGGGGTCACACCAGGGTCAAAAATCGAAAATTTTTTTAAATTTCTGACTCTGGGGACCCCTGATCCAAAATAGCTCCCAATTTTTTAAACTTTTTGCAAAATTTCATTTCGATATTTTTTAAAGTGTTATTTTCAAGCGTTTTACTTTAGTTTAATTTTATTAACGTGTATGTACAGGGTGAGTCAAAAGTCCTCTACCATTTGTTTAAAGGGTGAGTCAAAAGTCCTCTACCATTTGTTTAAAGGGTGAGTCAAAAGTCATCTACCATCGATGGTAGATGACTTTTGACTCACCCTGTAGATAAAAAATCATAGATGCGGACAAAGATTTGCGGTTAACTTTTTATTGAAGCGAAAACTTGCTATAAGTGTCTATATAAAAGTTGTAGGGCGGATCACAAGCTTTATCATAAGCGGTCAACCATTTCTTAATTCAATTTCTACGAAGAGCTAGACCCTAAACACTAAACCGATACTTTTCTAAAAAGTACAGGGTGAGTCAAAAGTCATCTACCATCGATGGTAGATGACTTTTGACTCACTCTTTAAACAAATGGTAGAGAACTTTGACTCACCCTGACAAGGTCCCAGAAAATGGCAATTTTTCAAAATTTTTCAATTTTCATCAAAATAAACATTTTCAATTTTTATCAAAATAAATACGCTTTCTTGACCAAGTATTGGCCTATTTTAGCCTCAATAAACACATCTTTTCCCTTCTTCAGGATCAGGGAAGCATTTTCAGGGTCCGATAATGCGTGTAATCGATTCCTCGCATAGAAAAACCCCTATAGGATTATTTTTATGAAAATTAAAAAACTCAAAAAATTTGAAAAAATCGCCCAAAATCGCAAAAAGTGCCATTTTGGGGGGAGCACTCTGTAAATTTTTCGTAATTTTTGTCCAAAAAGGCCACGTTTCATATATTGAACATTTTATTTTTGAATAAATTAAGCTCTAAAAACACATTTTCAATTTTTTCAAAAAGTTTGTCGAAAATAAATTTTATTGCTTTAAACTTTTCATATCTAGGCCCGGCCATTTGATGGCCTTCCACTTCCACCTCGTCAAAATTTTCGATTGCTTCCAATTTGGATGGAAGATCAATCGAATTGATGAGCTTTTTATTGGACTGAAATCGAAGACATATGGCCGCAAGCCTTTTGCCAGTGAGGCTGGCCAAAAATTTGTATCTAATTCAACATAAGAAATGAACGAAGAAAGATGAAGCGTTCCGTTGACTTTCGCCACTTCTTTACTTCGTCTTCTTCTTTAGCGTATAGACAATCAAATATTTTATCGTTCTACGCGTATTGCCCGCTTAATTTATGCTAATTTATACCGCATTTTTTGAAGTTTTTTTACCTGGGCGTCGAGTAGACTAGGGTTGGGAAAGAGAACACGTGTTTAATGGGTTTTATAGAGTG
>OZJO01005367.1:0-11449 GCA_900406225.1 Acrobeloides nanus | reverse complement strand
CCCCCTCAGTATCTCGGAACCTAATATGGAAACCTATGATAATTTTGGCATTTTTGGATTCAGCATAGTCGATAACCTAGGATATATATCGGTTTTAAACAAATCTGAGCACTTTTGGTTTTTTTGTACCTCCTAAGGGTCAACTGTTACAGATAACCTCTTTTAAGTTTTTCTAGGCAGAGAATCGATTGCGCGCACTTCTGAAGCGTAAAAACGCCACCTTGACCAAGTTTACGTGAATAATTAACTTTTTTCTTTTTTTCGTCACTTTTATGTGAGAAATCGATTTCCCTTTTTTTTTATTACAACGAAAACCTTTTTTATTACATTCAAACTCAATCTTATTTTTTCTTTCAAATTAATAAAAAAGGTTTTCGTTGGCGCTGTCAATTGGGAAGTGTGTAAAAACTCGATTCTTTGTTTTGGTGATTGTTATTTACGGTTTTTTTGGTGTCCAGAAAATTGTCAGGAAAACGTAAAATTAGCAAAGACAAATGTCTGCCATTTTTGGTTGCTGTTTTACTTTGGTAAAATATTGTGGTTGTTTTGTGGTATAAATTGAATAAAGAAAGTTGCAGTTTTGATATTTTTATTGGGTTTGCACCCGCGCTTATTTCCCTATTTTAGATCGTTTAATTCAGCATCACAAGAATTCAGAAGCTTGTAACGTTTACTCCACGAGACCGATTGCGAAGACCTGCGGAAAGCCATTGCGTTTTTGATAGAAATAGAAGGTTAGTGCCTTGCAGTTAAGACCCAGGGAATCCCCAAATCTCCGAATTTTACATTGGTGACCCAGCGATTTCTCGCATCAAATTATCCGCAATAGAATCATTTTTGAGTTATCGAATTATTTCAAAAATTACCCATTTTCAGGTTTTTTAGAATAATTTAAAATTTTTTAAAATCTGATCGATTCAGATGAAAATAAATTACTAGAAATGTGTATTGGAGCTGCCTCGGTCGAATAATAGCAAAAAACCGCATTCAGAATATTGATTTTAAAAAGAAAATGGAAAATTTTGAAAAAAGGGCTTTTTTGATTATCTACAAAAAGACTAAGAAAAAACCAGGAAGGAAGTCGTTTCAGACCAAAATTTTTACAGCATTTGATTCTCCTATATTCATTCTACTATTTCTGTAGAAAATCTCAAAAATGACCGATATACGCTTTTTGACTTAGAAATCACGGACGGTTTTAATAGGGGAATGGAGGTCCCTACTTATAGGGTTCGTTTTTAGCCAAAAAAATTTGGGTCCAAAATTTGTGTAATAATAAGTTTCATAACTTTCTGAACAACCCAATATTTTGTGAAACGGAAATTTTTATTTTTTTGATTTTTAGTAATTTATTACAGATTATTGCCAGATACATGTGCAAACTTCGTTCCTGACGAAATTTGAAAGAAGAGAAAATACGATTTTCAGAATTAATCATTCCACACTATTCGTCATTGATAAGGATATATTGCTGTTTATTAATAGTGGTAGATCATCTGAATACGGAGGTAGTTTTCAACATTTTCTCATTTTTATGACAATTTTTTATAGGAGCCATTTTAATGAAATGTACTTGGGATGATCGACAAGGGTTGATTGAATATTACTTTACGAAAAATAAATTCATCGGGCCAAGTGGAAATGGGGCCAAGTTCGATGCGCGCAATCGATTTCTCACATAAAATTACCCCTAAAAATGATTTTGTTGGGTTAAAACTTATAACCCCTAATTTTGACACAATTTTTTCCATTTTTTGACCCCCGGAAAAAATTTTCAAAAATTTTCGATGTGCGCAATCGATTCCTCGCATAAAATTACCCCTAAAGGGCCACTTGTTAAAAAAATTTTTCTACCCGGCCGTAAGTGGACCCCCCTTTAAAAATTATTATTTTTTGTAGGACCGAGAAACGCCAAAAAATTGTGACACAACATTGATCTGAATATCCGGAATTGTGAACTCGCTTTTTAATTTAACCCATTCCTGCTAATTTTATAAGGATTTATAAACATGATTTGTAATGTACTTTAATATTTGTAGTTATAAATTATAATAAAGATTTTAATAAAACTGGTTGCTTATATATGATATTTTTTACTTGTTGTACTTGAAATATTTTATTTTATAACCATTTTTAGTAAATGAAAGTTGGCCTACAATCTCGCTTTGTGACAGTGCTTTATGTTTAATTTGTTTACTTACGTAAAGGGTTTTTGTGTATTTTATATTTTCATTATTATCAAAGGCGTAACCAGAATCCAGGAAGGAGGGAAACTATTCCTTCCCAAAATTTGTATTGGTCGGCCATAACATAGGCGACTCATGATTTTTGTCCGGAATTGGGGGGGGGTGGTCTACAGTGCCGTATCCAGGATTTGGGGAAAGGGGGTAACTTTTGGGTCAACTACTCGCAACCAAAACAAAAAAACTGGATCTCGTCGAATTATAGCTCATAAAAAAAGATTTAACGTCATTTCTATGTATCCTTAAAAAGTTGCAACACTTTCTTTCCCATATACTCATCTGGGAAAGATAGTGCACCACCATCTTCAAACGCTCGAATGAACCTCAAAGCACTGAAATTTTGAATTCTTTATTACTTAGTTTTATTGAGCGAGTTAAGAGGCTTGACACATGCAAAAATTAGGATGCACTGGAACTCTCTTGCTGAGATAGANTACAACACTTTCTTTCCCATATACTCATCTGGGAAAGATAGTGCACCACCATCTTCAAACGCTCGAATGAACCTCAAAGCACTGAAATTTTGAATTCTTTATTATTTAGTTTTATTGAGCGAGTTAAGAGGCTTGACACATGCAAAAATTAGGATGCACTGGAACTCTCTTGCTGAGATAGACGAATTTTTGTGAAAATTTGGGGGTTCCCACAGGTATAAAAATGTATAGGCATACCCCTTCAAACCTAACCAGAAAACGCAACTGAAGTCCACCGAATACGGAAAGTGTATAGAAACGTAGCGTGATAGCTCTGAAAAATAAAAAAAATTTCGGAGCTGTACGATCTGAGGGGGTGCACTTAACGTGACTCCAAAGGCCGAAGTAGAAAAACGTTAAAATTTTTATAGAAACACACCCCCTAGGGGTAAAATTGACGCGGAACACGCTGATGCTATTATTTTCACTCCAAAATCTTCGAAAACAAATGAATTTTTGCACTTTTTTTAAAAAGTGCAAAAAAAATTTTTCCTTCATCGATGCCGATAAAACTAATTAACAATATTATATGAAAAGCTATGGAGCTCCTAAGAACAGGCGGCATAATTCTTGTCGATAATGTAATTTGAAGCATACATTTGCCTAAAAGACCAACAAGAAAGTCTAGGCACTATTGCATGGAAAAGTAGTCAACCCACAAAACAAGTATAGCCGAATGTAATGAGCTGATTTCGAATGATCCAAAGTCAAACAATGCTTGTTTAACACGGAAGATGTGGTGTGTGCATATTGCATTCAAAAAATAAATTTTTGATTTTATTTCATTTATAAATAATTCATTTTCAACATTTACATTTATTCTCACATTTATTTCCCAACCCTGTAGGGGTGGGAAATAGAATTATCCGGATTTATCCGGGCCCAGGGAAATTGTGTAAAAATATCGCATAGAAAGATTTCACCAGCCAAAAAAAGATTTCCCCAGAATTCCCCCGAAAAATCTGGATAAATTCGGATTTATACGTATAAATCCGAAAAAATCCCAACCCTAGCCATCTGTATATTAATGCTTGGTCTTCTGCTCGGAGGTATTTGATCGCTCTTGGTCATTTGTTGATGGACATTTTTCTTCAACCATCGTAGTAAAATTAGATCTTTTAAGGCTAATCGATAGGGCTTTAACAACAAGATCATAGCGAAAGCATTGAGAAGAGAGTGTAGAGTTGAAATTTGTAGGAAGATTATCATGAGAATGTCAAAATCTAGTTGGAAAACAAGCTGAATGACGATGAGACAATATGGCAAGGCTAAGCAAACGATTGGAATAAGGGACTAAAATTTTGTATAAATGTTAAATATTTCTGGAAAGGACCCATTGTATAGTGCGGTCCAAAATTCAGAGTATACTATTTGGTCAAGGTATCCCAACTAGTATCAAGGTATTCCGGTCAGACCATCCCAAAAAGTGATTATGATGGGCCAGTCCTTGCCTCAGACAGCAGCTGCGCGCTGCATGCAGCTGCTGCGTGACTAAACAGCTACTGCGTGGTCCAATCAGCTGCTGCGTGGACCATACAGCAGCTGCGCCGCAGCTGCTGTATGATCATGAAAAGAAGCTGATGCGCCGCAGCTGCTGTATTTCCATACAGCGCGCTGCGGCGCAGCTGTTGTTTGGTCCACGCAGAGGCTGCGCCGCAGCGCGCAGCAGCTGCGTGCAGCTGCTGTCTGAGGCAAGGACTGGCCCGATATCGGTTATTTCTGTCAAAATAACTGAAGATGAATATACCCTGATACCTAAACACAAAGTTGGATAATCTGTCAGAGATACCTTGAAGGAAAACTTAAACACTAGCAGGATACTTTAACCGGGATATCTGTAAACGCAATTGAGATCCTTCTTCTCAAATTGAAATGTTATGAAAGCATCTTACTTGGAAAAACAACGAAACAATCAGCTTCTTTTCATGATCATACGACTTAAACGTCATTGACTTTGATCTTTTCTTCAAAATATGATAAACATAAAGCAATCCGAACACAATTATAATCAAATACATTAAAATCTCCGCTGCTATTAGGGCTATCGATATATCCGTACTGGTTATACCAGAGATAACTCCTCCACAAATACAAACATGATTATCTAAGCAAAACATCCAAATCTTCCATTGATCATGGTATTTTGAATCGAAATAGTGAAAATAATATTCAGTGTTTAGCGCTCCAGAAAAGAGAATGCATAACAATCCAGCAATATAAATAGGGGTCCCGCTAAAGAGATGAAAAAATCCCATACAGATGATGAAATATTTTTTTGTAAAAATTTCTGTCGATTTGTTGCTGTTCAATCTAAAGACTACTAGATGAATCAATCATTTTTAATGTTACCTATATCGGTAGTAAAGTGCGCATACAAGAGATGTTCCACATCCAGTCAAAGTTAAAATGAGGAAAAACAGGGATATGCCAGTAGTAAAATATGAGGTACCTAGAATTTCTTTGACGAATCCAAGAGAACAAAGAGCCGGGGCCGGTAATAAGAACAAAGGCATGAAAAGCAAAGTCATGTTCAAGTCCATAAGAAAAGACCATATCTAAAAGAAGTTTCAAAAAGATCATAAAAACCCTTACTACGATGTTCAACAAAAACCACCTATAAGTCTTCATTGGCTCTGGGCTTTTCCGAACTACAATAAAGCATGCAACAATTGTAGCAAGAGTGTTGATGCCAAAATTGATATAATATCTCAACCTTAGACTGGCGTAATAATCAAGCGTTAGTTTTGGTATAGTAGAATTTGTGGTACTCATGTCCTTCAACTAATTTCCCTTAAAAAATCAGAAAATAGTTTACGAGGAGTTTGAGTTGGTTCTTGTAAAGACAAGATTGGATCTTGTGTAGGCACGTTGTGTATAAAATATTCTGTAATTGAGTTACGCAGTTAAATTAGTTTGTTTTTGGAAAGCAACTTCCGCAATGGGTCTATATTTAAACATTTTTATATATGACGATTTTTGACGGACATTTCATAAGGAGGTAACAGAGACTGAATAATGCCCTTTCGGCATGAATCGTGGATTAGAGACCAGATATCTCCCTCCTCACAATAAATCGTCATACAACATTTCATTAGGAGCTAACAGAGACAGAATAAATCTATTTTAAAGTAAAAATTGATTTTTTAGGATATGCAAAACAACGAAACTTTAACAAAGCTTCAAAAAATTAATGGGATTTTCAAAACGGCTAAAATATCCCCAAAATCTAACTTGGCTGCTTCAGAATATTCCTTGATGCGATACATCTGCCAGATAGAAATTCTGGCCAAAAAAATTATCTAGGGTGTTTTAGACAGGTTAAAAAATTTAAAAATTCAACGTAAACTCGGGGGTATTGAGCCAGTCCTTGCCTCAGACAGCAGCTGCGCGCTGCACGCAGCCTTTGATATGAATCTATTACTGAATGATTCCAATAAAAAAGAGTTCGCTCAAATAAGTGGTTTGCTTCAATATTTTTCTGATGCTGAAAATTCATATTTTGATATAAATGTGACTTATATTTCTGGACCTATTCCGATGTCATATAAATTCTTGGGATGCAGGCATGTTTTAGCTAGTTTTAACTGATTCTTGATTCTCTTTTGACATTCTCTCACTTACCCCAAGCGACCAGATTCTCCAAATCCTCCCTTTTACCCAAAGAAATCTCCAACTACAGTCAAACCTCGATATAACGGCACCCCTGTAATTCATACTAATTTGTTGCTCGGAAAGTCGAGACATTTAACGCCGCATTTAACGTTTCGACTAGCTGGTCGAGACATTTACCGAGCAGCCTAAAGAGCCCAGAACGTTTTCCACTCTCAATAGGTATTGAAACGCTAGTCATGCTGGATCTTTTTATAGCCTCTTGAAAAAAATCTGGCATAGATTTGGGGTCAATTTGATGTAAAGAACCTCAAAGGGTACCATTTTTCAATATATGGTTGCAAAAGAACTACTGTAAAAGTTCAACTAGATCATCCGAAATTGCCATAAAGCATAGGTTTTAGTACTATGTTTTAAAAGGGGGGGGGTAAGAATCAGGGACTAATGTCGGTCGAAAATTTTTTTACAAAAACGATCCTATTATGAGTAAAATCATGCGAAAAATCGATTGCGCGCATTCCCGAAGCGTGAAAATGCTTCCTTGATCCTGATTCAGGGAAATAAAAGTGTGTATTGAAGCGAAAATTCAGCATGTATTATTTACCCTGAATCAGGGTCAAGGAAGCATTTTCAAGCTTCGGGAATGCGCGCAATCGATTCCCCGCATGAAATTACCCCCAGAAATATGATTTTGAGAGTGAAATTTCAAAATTTTCGCTTCAATACACACATCTATTTCCCTGAATCAGAGTCAAGGAAGCATTTTTATGCTTTCCACGAACCTCAAGAACCTCATAACTCAACAAATAATCTATGTATATTCAATCTCATTAGAGTCGGTAAATGAGTGTTAATCACATAATAAATATATATGGGAAAAAGTGTATAAAATGGCTCAAAATAAATCAAGTCGTTGATATAGAAGTTGAGAGTTAGTGCATTTATTATTAACAATTTTTTAAAATTTTGAATCACATGGAATGCTCAACATAGAAAACGCGAATTTTGACAAGAGGCCTAGTGGGTTTGAAAGTACTTGGCCTGAAAACAATTATGGCATATGTCTTGGATCCAAACCAAAAGAAAAATTTTGGCTTAAAATCTTCCACAAAAATTTTTGAGAGAGCTGTAAGTCGAACCCAGCTCCATTTTGGGGAACGGCCGACGGCTTCACTATTGCACCAACAGACTTAATTTAGATTCAAACAAAGTTCGACCTGGTTACAAAGGAAAAACCTAACGATGATCTACGAAGCTCCGTAGCCAAAAATTTTTCTTTTGGTTTGGAGCCGAAACATATGCCATAATTGTTTTCAGGCCGAGTAATTTCAAACCCATTAGGCTTCTTGTCCAGATCCGCGTTTCCTATGTTGAGCATTCCATGTTAGAAATAAGGACAGATGCCATCCCTGCTTTAACTTATCTTTTGGCCAAAGGCCTTACAAAAAACCATAAAATTATCCATTATGATTTTGATGTATTAACACTTACTTAGCGGATTGTAACCAGTGGTGATATTGGGGCAACTTTTTACGCTGAACAACTTTGTCAAAGAAAAAAAAATAAGTTACTACGGAAAAAAATTCGAAAAATGGTAAATTGACTGAGGACAGTGCAAAATGAAACCGTCCCAGGAGGGATTGAACCCGCCACCTCTGAGGTGGAAACCAAAAGCTTTGCCACTGCGCTACAGATGACATATAATTAAAATGTCTTCAATTTAGCTATGATTTATCGAATTTTAATTGTCAATACTCTGTTATCTTCCGGCCCATTTTTCGAATTTTTTTCTGTAGTAACTTATTTTTTTTTCTTTGACAAAGTTGTTCAGCGTAAAAAGTTGCCCCAATATCACCACTGGTTACAATCCGCTAAGTAAGTGTTAAAGAAGTACCTGGTTCACTGCCTGGTCGATCGAAATTTCGGATTTCGATCCATTTTTAGATTTTTCTACTTTTCACGGAAAAGCATAAAATAAATTCTAGTTTTGATACCAAAACAAACTTTTTTTGATTAAAATCATATTCATGTGAAAATAAGCTTACGTGAATAACTTTAATTATTGTTGATATCAAAAAAAATGTTTGAAATTCATCTGAAAGTTTGAGAATGTACACGATTTTTAATATCACATGAGAAAGTACAAGGTTTGATCTATAATTAAAAGTTATAGAGAGGAAGTGTATTAAAGTTTAAAACCTACATTTTTGCTAGTTTTCGTGAAGTTAGTTTTTCTTACAAGTTTCTTATTTTATATATATAAGGTGTCAAAATCTTTTTCTTCTTAAGAAAAGAAATTTCTTAATTTTTTCATATCGGCACTTTTGGTTGGATACCCTTACTCAACTTTTGTGCAAGAAAATAAGTAAATATGAATCATTTTTTATAGGAAGAAGTCTCAAAATGAGTTCAAGAAGAGCCGATGAAGTTATCTTGGCTAGTGTTTATATGATTTCGATTGTTACTTCCATTGTTCCTTATATAATTATCCTCATAGTAATTTGAATAATATTTATCATAGAGTTATAAGATTTTTTTAAGCTTATAAAAAGAAGACCAAAGCAATTTTCTGGTTCAGCATACGAGATTATGTTTAGCTTGGGTATTGCAGATTGTATTCAACTCATTTTTCATTCTTTTGCTTTTGTCTCAACTATGTTTGATTCGACTTTTTCTTATTGGATAAATAAAGTAATTATATCACGCATGGGGGGGGGGGGAACGACAGCTCAGGATGACGTGATGAGATGTTTGAGGGGGACAGTCGAAAACATGATGAGGTAGTGTTTTTAAAGAAATTTTTTTTCCAAAAATATATATTTTCCAATTTTTTTTATGACTAAAAAAATTTTTTGATCAGGGGGTCAAAAACGTAATGGTCCCACTTATGATTTTTTCGGTTGGCCTCCAACCGCCCGTTTTAAGAAGATGTGTTTTCAAAAATTTCGCTGGTGATGAGGTGGGGGGGGGGGGAGACAGTCCCCCCCCTATTTTATGTGTGATATCAAATATAATTTAGAAGGGTCAGATGCCGATGAGTAGAGTTGACGCCGATCTGGCAAGTTAAGATACTTGGGTTTTTTGGCCATAACTTTTTATAGAAACATTATTTTTATATGACGTCTTTTGCAAAAAAAAATGCGGAATACAATTATGAATATTTTTGGCAAAATACCAGTCTGATCAGGTGTAACTTTAAAAAGATATGAGTCCGATCTCGATTTCAAAAAAAGCGATTTAGGGGTCGAACGCATATCTTTTTAAGGTTGCACCCGATCAAGATAGTATTTTTCCAAAAATTGAATTCCACATCTTTTTGTACAAGACAGCATATAAAATAATGTTTCTATAAAAAGTTATGGCCAAAGAGATCAGCCAAGTTGTTTAACTTGCTAGATCGACGCCATTCCTACCGATGACATGTTTTTAAGAGGGTCGGGAGATGATTCATAAACATTTTTTTCAGAAATTTTAATTCCAGATATGTGGCAGCATTTTAAATGGTGCATGGTTTACATACATTTCTTTTACACTACTGTTGGCATTTAATCGCTTTATTATGCTTTGCTTACCTATGAAAAACGCAAATGCTTTAGATGGTAGTGTAATGAAGGTAACTTTCCTTTATTGCTATCCTTCTGAATTTGCAACAAAAAAATCATAATTTTCATTTTTATCAATATAGTTTCTTCTAATTCTTGTTTGGCTACCTTGTATCTTAATTATTATCATATGTCTAACACCCGAATGTAGTATGATTTATTATGTAGAAAATGTTTCTTGGGGTTATACGGACGAAAATTGGTGTCCTATTATTGATGTTATTGATTTTTATTGGTCAATAAGCCAATGTGTTTTGGGAGCAGTCTTTTATATTTTTATTTTCGGAAAGCTTCTATTAGTAGTAAACTTGAATATTAATTAAATAAAGAGAAAAAAGTAAAATTTAGAGAAAAAAGCATAGCGTCACAAACAAGAAGTATAATGGAGAAATAAAGCTGCTTTTTCAGGTAATTAAATTTTTTAAAACCAAAACAGTGGCGTAAGTAGCAAAAAATCACTCACTAACTACTTGTTTGGTTGAAAAGTTAAGCATTTTCTTATAAAAACCCTTACCCCCAAGAAACATTTTCTACATAATAAATCATCGATACGCAAAAAATAACACCGGATTCGACTTTTTTGCATCGAAAAACCCCTATATACATAGTGACCAAAACAGTTGAGGCAAAAATCTAAAGGCTGTTTTCATACCAAGGAATGAGACCTATGGTGCGAATAGAGGGAAAAATGGACGCTAAGTACTATCGCACCATTTTGAGAGCTCATATGCTATCCTATGCGAAAAATCAAATAGGGTGTGGATGGATTTTCCAGCATAATAATGATTCGAAGCACACAGCTAGTTAAGAAGTGGCTGCAACAAAAGCGCGTCCGCATTTTAAATTGGCCGGCTCAGAGCCCTGATCTGAATCCTATCGAGCATCTTTGGGATGAAGCGAAGCGCCGATTAATTGGAAAAAGGTTCAAGAATAAGGATAAGCTGTTTGAAGCGATTCAAAACAAAATACAGTGAATCCCATCAGAAAAGCTCGCTATATTGGTTAAATAATGCCTCGACGTGGCCAAGTAATTATTAAGGCTGCGCACTAAACGTCTCGAACAGCAATTCGAGACGTTTAGCGTCTTGAGCCACCTGTTCGAGACGTTTAGTGCGCAGTCTAAAGCTCGCAGTTATGCCACTCGTTAGTAATCGAAGAAATTTAAAGTCTATGAAAACATTTGTCTGTAATTTATTGTTGATTTCTATAAAAACTTGTTTGCCTCAACTGTTTTGGCCACTACTGTATGACCTTTAGGGTCAGCACAAGCTATCGTGTCCCCACAAGCAACGGCACAAGCTATCGTACCAAATCATCGTGCCATCGTAAAATTAACGTAAAGGTACGATGAAATCGCCACAAGCTATCGTACCAATTTGGTACGATGCCATCGTATCGTGTCGTACCATCGTATCACAGCTTGTGCCATGCTTGTGGCGACCCTTATGACCTTTTCGAGTTGAAACTAGAAAATGACAGATTTTGTGAATATAGGCAACACATGTGCTTTTGATGTCCAAAG
>OZJO01005363.1:0-14573 GCA_900406225.1 Acrobeloides nanus | reverse complement strand
AAACAAGGCCTGTGTATTGAAGCGAAAAGTCGCAAAAATGCAATTTTTCGACTAAGCTACTTCAATACACAGGCCTCCCCTGAATCAGAGAAGTGTTTTTTTGCTTCGTAAATGTCAAATTCGGATTTCCTGCATGTTTTTATCCTTATAAGTGTCATTTTCAGAAAAAAATTTCGAAAATTTTTTCATGTGGGTGGCGCCCCTCCCCCTATTGTGTAGTAGCTGTACACCCTGTAAGTTTTTTGGAAAAAATTTCTTCAAAATTTTTACCCATCACACTCAATAAAGAACTCAATTCCAAGCCCTAACGAACGAAATTCACTAGTCTGTATGGAAAAATCACGAACTTCATAACCGGAAACCGGAATTCGATGTTGATATTTGAATGGAACTTCTAATATATCCCCTAAAATATCCATTCAAATATAAAATATGCTGCTGGGTTTGCTTTAAAAAGTTGTTTTTCAGGGCTATAAATCAAATTTCCTGTGTATACAAATTGGCACACGGCAAAAGTCAAATGGCAGAAAGAGGAAAAAGAATGTTTTGGTTATGATTGATTACTATTAATCACAATGCTAAAGCCTAGTCTTTCGGCAACAAATGTTTGGTTTTCTGGGCTGTTGTTGCCAATAACATAAATCAAAATGAGCTATTGTAAGTTGGGTTTGTCTAAATCAACTAACCAGGCTTCATTTTTATAACAATTTGTTGTGGCTCTAGCTGTGTTATTGTTACACCATCCGCTTGTTTGCTATCAAGTGGGAGATTCTATAAATCTATGTATTAGAAAGAAATTTTTCAAAATTAGTCGGGATCTCCAGGGTTGCCAAATTGTGACATATGAGTTACAAATGTAAATGTAACCCAGACAAGAATTTTGTAGCCCAAAAATTTGTAAAATTATTATGGCTGGGTTACACTTTGTAACCCAAGCAAGTTTTTTTGTCAATGAATTGTCTCCTGGTCGATGGAAATTTCGTGAAAAAATAGAAAAATTCGTCAAAAAGTGTAATCCAAGACCATAAACTTTTGTCACCCAGGTCAGAAACCAATATGGAAACCATACATGGGCAAGGGGGAAACTGTCCCCCCCCCTACTTCTCCTTATTGGCCAAAAAATAGTAATACCACTTCTTATTTTGGCCAAAATCCGAAAAAACACATAAGGGTCCCCCCTTATGCTTTTGCCTAAAATTTGAAAAAAGTTGATTTCTTAGGCAAAAACTCTTATATTTGGACCCACTTCTTAAATTTTTTGGCCAAAATACATGAGCCCACTTCTTATTTTCGGGGGTATAGGAGCAAATTCGTAAATTTTAGTTGGTGGCTAAAAAAAAGTCGTCAAATTGCAAATCCGAAAAATTTACATATGCAAAGACCACTTCTTATTTTGGGTCCCTGTCCCCCCCCGCTTGCCCACATATGCCCAAGGGGTCGAAAAAATCGAATTTTTTCTTTTTTCAACCCCATGCGTTTATCTAGAAGGACATAGCGATTCAGAATTTACTGTACAAACAAAAAATACCCAATTTTTCATGAATTTCCATGAAATCAACGAAATTTTCGAGTGGAGGGGTTCTATTAATAAAATTTTCAAATTTCAGAATGATCCGCCACTGGCATCAAGCACCTTAAAACGAGATCCAAATCGTGTGGAGAATTCAAAATCGATGAAAAATGGGCCAGATCGATCAAATCCTACAAGAATCTATGCAAATATCCCTCTTGACCAATCAAACATATCAGAATTGCTAACATCATCATCTGAACAAGTTTTTTCAAGGGCTCAAAATCGGTCCTCGCTGAAATCGAACCCGAGTGAGTCACAGATACAGGAAAATTCAAGATCTACCAAATCACCCATACCACTACCTAGAAAATCTCCGACTACAAATTCTGCTCCAACTTCTCCGATGAAATCACTGGTGGATCAAGAACCAAGGTTTTCTTCACCAGAACGAATAATCGCCGATGCACTTTTGGGATCAAGTTCACCTGAAAAAGCTCCTTATATGTCCACTTTCAAGCCAGATGAAGCCATTTCCCCAAAAAAGTCAACATCGACAGACCAGGCTTCAAAATTTCCCAGATCACCTTTGTCTTCAATAAATCAAGAACCTACAATGTCAGTCCCAGTTCTTAATGATACTTCACCCAGATCAAAACTGGCAGAAACCTCTCCGATTTATATACCAAGACCAAAAACTGTGGCTTCTGAAGAGATGGGCTCGAAATTTCAATTGAGTCCAATGAGTTCGAAACAGTTGATCGAATGTGGTTGGCTATCCTCAAAAAGTGCCAAAATGGACACGAGGCAAATAGATAAACAAGAAAAATCGGAAATTTTACAGAAAATGGAGAATACACAAGATATACCCGTTCAAAAAGTTACAGAAAAGATTTCGGTTGAAAGAGAGAAAGAAGGATATATGGTAAAATTTTATTAAACGCGGACTCTGAAAAAAAGAGTCAGGATTTCTACCCCCTAAAGTCATTGAAAAAAGGTTGTTTGGTATGGAGCTCATTGAGTTTTCGCATCCGCTATCACACTAACTTTAATTGTGTGCAAAACTTGACTAGTAGAGCTGTCCATCCATAGCCAATACATGTTAGATTTATTCCAGTAAGACCATTGGATATACCTAAAAAGAAAAAAATGGGCATATCTAGTTGATTGACTTGAGACCCCCTGTTTTAATTGTTCATTTTTTAGACTGCGCAATCAACAAAATTAAGTCGACCCAAACCAAAAAACCCAATGCCACACCCTACTTTGGAAAATGAGCAAGTATTGACACAAAAATCTGAAAATCCATATTTGAATGAATCAACTGAATCCATGAAAAACTATTTTTATGATGACACCAATCTGACTTCCATCGATCGACCTCTTTTTGTCCCTACAATCGTCCAACTTCCGGCGCCAACTCCTGAAATCGACTATCCTCTTCCACCACCTCCAAATGACGTCGTCCCTGTACGAAGACACCGATCTCCAGCACCACTCTTGGAACCTGTGATCGAAGTCTCTGAAGAAAGTCGAACTTCAAGCCCTTGCTCGACTCGATCTGTTTCACAAAGATCTACTACACAAGATCTCGGCTATGATAGTACTATATCCTCTCAAAAATCAATCAAATCGCTCCCGGATGAAACGAAGATAGCAACTACATTAAAGACAATTTCCGCCAAACCTCCTTTGCCAATCCGACCGATGAGTAGCCAATCAAGATATAGTCAACCCAGAAGGATAACTTCAGAAACGGGCATAGCAGAATTAGAATATGAACCAAAGAGGATAGGAAGCCTAAGAAGGTCATCATCCTCAGAGGAAAGTAGTGGATCTTCGAATAAGGAATCGTCAAGTGGAGAAAATGTGTTTCCAGCAAACACTACGCCGGTGAACCCATATCCAGAAGCAAAAGTTGTGGCAGAAAATCATAAATTGAGAATTTTTGGGTTGGACGAATGACTCGATCATAATTTTGGCATAGACTCGAATGAAACGAAAGGTTTGAAACGATCGAATAAAACGATACGAATGAAACGAACACAGATGGAACGAATACAAATGAAACGATCAAATAAAATGATATGAACGAAACGATTTCATTTACAGACGGCGTCCAGAAATCTTCTGGAAACGGGTTTGAATTTGCCTGAATTTTGACACGAAAACCCTGAATTTGGTTTCGTTCCATGTCGTTTAGTAAAAATTCCAAGTGCTTTGCTTCCCTGACCGAGTTCACGATCATCTTGGGATCCAACTGAATCCTGCTCTCGAATCACCTCGCCTTTTATGCTAACCTTCCCCTCTGATCTCCGATCGGAATTTCGATTTTTTTCACATTTTCCCGTCCCACATATCCCCGAATCCAAAATATTTTTCCATTAGCCTCTATATCTTCTCCAAACATCCGAGCTTTTTCCATGTCGACAGGACATTCCAGGTTTTTTCTCGCACTGTACAACGCAAGTCCGCTCAAACGACTAAGTGGCATGACATCAAGTTCCTCGAGCACTCAACTTCATTTATTATTTTTGCGAAATTTTCCTTTTTTCGCGAAAGATTGTAAAAATTATTTTAAGATAATTTTCCCAATTTTCGCCCTATCGTATAGTTTCATTCGTATCGTTCCATCCTCTTCGTTCCATTAGAGTCTATGCCATAAGAGTTGTTAAAATTTGTACATTGTGATGATAGCCAACATTTTATATTTTTGTGTAAAATTAATAAAAATTTATTAATCACTTACCATAGGTAAGAAACAATGGAACACATCGGGCACATAGCGAGGAACATCCTGTAAATTTCCTCACCCTTTTTTCCCTTGGTCCCTTATATTTTTTAAAAATTTTATGATCATAAAAATTACAGGATGAGTCAAGAGTGCACTTTTTGCTATTTGTTTTGAATTGGGACCCGATTTGTTTTCTAAAATGACACTTTTATAGGTAATTTTATGCGAAGAATCGACAGACAGTGACTATGGCCAGCATTGTCATCCAAATGAAGTTTTTCTTCACTCGGAGTGAAATTAATTTTACTCGGAGTGAAGTTGATTTGAGGCCCGCTTATCGAATTTTTCAGGAGGCCCGCTTAACAAGCGTTCACTGTATCAATTAGCACCTTGACTTAAAAAGAGATTTTTTATGTCAAATTGACGCCAATTTGACCTGAAATTTTGTAATCAGGGTTTTCGGCTATGGCGAATATATTGGCGATGGTTTTATGAGCCAATAATTTTATTTTTGGTTGCGTTCAGCTTAAATGTTATGCTCAAAACCCCCGATTACAAATTTCATGCCAAATTGGCATCAATTTGACATAAAAACCTCTTTTTGAGCCAAAGTGCTAGTCGATATAGGATCAAGAAACAATTTTCAGACATCGAGAGTGCGTTTTTTGGATTCCCCGTATCGAAAAATTCATATAAGGTTTTTTAGAAAAAATTTTTCGGAAAAATAGCCCTGTCATTTGCGTAAGCTAATGCTTAGTAGTAAATTTTATTTTAAAAATGACAAAATTTTGCATAAATTTTATTGCATAATACAAAAAATTGAGTTCATAACAAAAGACAATTATTGTTTTAAAATTTTTTAACTATAACCAAACATAAGAATAAACAATTTAGTCCATAGAATACAAGAAAATCACACAATAATACAAGTTATAACGTTTCACTTCTAGTCCACTTGATTTTCTCAAGGCCTTTGGAGATTTCTTCCTCTTCCCTGGAATTTTTAATCTTCTGGAGCTGCTTGGCAATCTCATCCATCCATTGGCTTTCCGATTGGTACAGTTTTTCTAGAACGAGATCTTCCACCGTGTCCAATTCATGGTGAGCAACAATCTTGTAGCGAGGTAGATTGTTGTAGCTATGGTCTGACAAAAAGGTGATTAAGATGATAAAAATTTTCAAGTAATCACCTTGTTTTCTGTTCAATCTTTCTACGATTACTTTTGCCATGCTTTCGGGAGTATTCATTGGTACTTGGTAGAAAAATTTGCTCCTTGCCGTGTTGGGACCCAAAAATCTGGGGTTAGATGCGGCCATTTCGGCAAATTCGCACGTAAAATCGGCAACGAATTCGCTATAAAAATTAAAATCAAGTAAATATATTGTAGCTGGTTTTTGAGCTCTAGAATGATTCGCAACAGATATAGTACGAAATTCGCATATTTGACACGTTGAAAATCGGTTAATCTGTTTCGAACCATCCTAGAACAGGTTTTGGGGCTCGTAAATTTGTGAGTCGTCTCATAGATCCAAAAATCGATTTTTCACTCATTTTTGAGCTCATAAATCGATTTTTTTCATCCATGATAATGAATATGTTGAAAAGCATAAAAATACAAATTACATAAAATAAACGAAACTAACATAGAATCTTGATCAAAATCCTCATATTTTTCCGTTTCTAAATCCACTTTGAACGGTCTCTCATCCTTCTCAACCTGCGGCCAAATCTGATGAATGAATTTCAACACCAGTTCAGAAAGATCTTCATACATAGGGAGTTGCGATTTCGAAGCTGCAAAATAGGTACAGAGTGTTCCAAAAAGCCCCCCATCTGGTCATTTTTTGGCGAAAATTTTTCAAAAAATTTTTTCTCCAAAATGACTAAATGGCAGTTTTTTGGAACACCCTGAGCCGCTCTATTGAGCCTATGCAGGCCCGTATCCAGGATTTAGACAAAAAAAATTGGCCAAAAATGTCGAAAATTTTGCTAAAAATTCAAAAATTAATTAAAAAATTGACTTTTTTTCTTAAAAATCGCAATTTTTGTTGAAAAAATGGCAAATTTTGGACATTTTTTGGGTGAAAAATTTTTTAGGGTAAAAACATAAGACTAGTAGGAAAAAATTTTCACTTTTTCAGCGACGGAGGAGGAGGCAATTGCCCCCTTAAATACGAGCCTGAGTTTATGCCAATAAGCACAACACTTACTAGCAATAAGCGTCGGGTCATTATCTTCAGGAGTTTCATCGTCTTCATCTATAGTTTTTTTAATAGCTGTCATGGAATCGAGAGATTTTCGACGGCTCTCAATAAATTCATCACCAAAAATTCGTTTGAAATCGTCCGAATTATTCGCAACTATTGATGAACGGCCGAAATTTTCCGAACAGTCTTCATTCCAAGATAGACGCGGAAAGGCGAATGTTGGATGCACTTCAAGTGGCAGACTTCGACAAGTCCTAGCCGAAGTTTCATGTTTGCAATGCTCCTTTGCCTCAGGTTTAGGAAACTTCGCATTATAACGATCAAGTGATTTCGGAGTAAGACAACTAAAATAGCAATTTAATGATTTTCACAAAGATTGACATCACCAGAGATGCCAAGAACATTTTTTCAAAATCAGCAAATCTGACTTCAAAAATCAACTTTGAGGAGTAAAAATCAGCAAAATGCTAATTTTCCATTACATTTCTTATAAATTTGACAAAATTTCGCATCTCAAAAATCAGAATTGACACTGAAAAATTAACATTTTGCCAGATTTAACATCTCAAAATCAGCACTGTTCTGAAAAATCAAAAGACTTGGCACCCCCTGGACATCACCTTTCCAATTTTTCATTAGCAAGTTTTCTCTGTTTTTCAAAGTTATCAACTGCTATTCTGGCACGGATATAGGACTAAAAAAATTTGTGTCGAAAACATAAAAAAATTACCTGAAGCTTTAAGAGGCATTTTTCTTTAAGACGTTTTTTAGTTGTAGCAAAAATTTCTTTGGATTTAGTCAAATTCTTATTATCTCTGTTTAAAAATTCTTGAGCACGACCGAAAATTATTAAACCTTCCATTTGATCTACAAAGTATAATCAAGAAAAAATTTTTTCACGTGTGTTCAAATAAGTTCTTATAGATTTTTCAATAAGCTCTTATAGAAAAGAGCATAGTTAGGCCGAAAAAAATTGTTGCGATGATTTTGTCGTAAATGCTTCCTTTGTCTTTCTACCAGTGTTTAAATCTGCTGTGTTAAAACTGTTGTGTTGTTGAACAACAGTTTTAATGTGCAAATCTGTTGTGTTGTATTGGGTTGTAGTATAAGTTGTTGCCGCCCAAAAATAAAATCAGCATTTTTCGCTCGTTTTCGATGAAATTTTTTTCAGTATTGGGTAAGAGTGTATGCTGAATACGATCCAATCGGTCTTTTTGAGCGAAACTTATGTTTTCGTATCAATATCCAGACTTTTTCTAAAATCGGGGTTTTTTATGCCCCTAAAATGGCTCAAAAATTTGTATTCCCTGAATCAGGGTTAGAATTTTTTCATGCCTCGAAAATGCGCGCAATCGATTCCCCGACTAGAAAAACCCTAGCGGGGTCGAAAATTTCGTCAAAAATCGACTTCTATAATCAAATATCAACATTTTACAACATTGAAAAACACCATTTTTTGAAAAAGTCTGTATATTGATACGAAAACATGAGCTTCATTCAAAAAGACCGATTGGATCGTATTCAACATACACTCTTACCCACTACGAAAAAAAATTTCATCGAAAACGAGATAAAAATGTCGATTTTCTATATATTTTTTGGGCGGCAACAACTTATGCTATAACCGCTCTAGGAACTTCCACAACAAAAACGTTTTTTTGTTGTGGAAGTTCCTAGAGCCGCTATAACTCATTACAACAGAAATATTCTGTTGGTACAACACAACAGTTTTTCTGTTTCGTTAATGTTAGCGTCAAAGTTGACCCTGGGTCAACTTTGATTAGTCAAAGTTGATTTGAGATACATTTACAAAAAAGATATATTTATTGAACCTTTTTTTAATGGATATTATTCTATTTTGCTTAGGCCTATGCCGGCTCTAGGAACTTCCACAACAGAACTTTTACAACGAAACTTCCACAAAGATCGATTTTCTCCACTTTCCCGTGATTTTTTTCTCACCCATATTTTTTTCACGTTACGATGGCGTCATGACTCCACGATACTGTCATGATATCGCGATGCCGTCATGAAGCCGTAATGCGGTCGTGACATTGTCATGTCGCGAAGCTGTCGTGATAGACGTCGCGACGTGAGGAAAAAATGTGTGAGCAAAAAATTATGAGAAAATTTTATTATTAAATTTATGGCCCAACAAATCTATACAATCACAATCAAATAATATTGTTATATACAGTAGTAAAATATTCTGTTCTTGTATTCATCCACTGAGATTCCACCAAGCATAGAAAACGAGAGGAACAATGAGAATCTTATGCAAGCAAATGCGAGTAATACGAGGTAAGAAACGACGAAGTGACTAAAAGAAATCAATTTAAAACAAAATTTAGACATACATTTTCCGGCTTGCTTTTCCACCGATAATCAAGCATCGTTTTTGACAGAAAATCCAAATAAAACTCCATTAGAACGCTGGAAAAGAAGCTGCATTTTATAGGACCATATCGTCGGAAAATCCAATGTTCAATCATACTAGAAAAGCAAAAAAAGTTCTCATATATGACAAACAAAAACATACATTAGTAAGCCAAAAAGTAAGATGTTGAAAATGGCACACCATATAGAAATTGGTTTAAGCGAAAATTCGTATGCATAATTTGACTGGCACGTATCACAACTCTAAAAAACGAGCAATATTTTAAGGACTTTTCACAACGATCAATTTTTTCCATTTTTCCGTGGTCAAAACCAAAAAATTGCTTCATATGCGAATTCCCCATATTGAAAAACCCAATACGCTTAGAAAATTTCGATTTTCGACGAAAATTTTTTTGAAATCATGGAGTAAATGCAAAAATCAGCGCCCCAGGAGAATTTTTTTGTTGAAAAATGCATGTTTATATGCTGAAAATGCTCAGTAAAAAAACATGAGACATTAACATCTCCCTTTATGAAACAAGATTACCTCTTTACTTGATACTGAAAACCAATTATCAAGGCATCTTCTATGAATGAAGGCTTGCGTACCACGACAATCACACGGAGAAATCAAATTCTCAGGTAGGTCCTTTTCAGTACAAATTCTACATACCGGAAGATCTTCATTTAAGACAAATGAATTCATGAGAAATCGAGAACGCCTTTTAAAGCTTAAAAATTATCATCAAAATATGGATGCCACAAGAAGAGGACTTTTGCAATTTTGTTTTTAATTTGACCAACATAATTATAGGGATTTTTTCAGTGCCGTATACATAATTTTTCAATTTGGAGGGGGTATAAGCAGTGCCGTAGCTAGAATTTCTCCCAGGATGGGGTAATTTTTGCAACCCAAAAAAACATAAGGAGAGACCCATATGTTCTCGATTTTTTCCAAAAATTTTCGAAAAAACATAAGGGTCCCTATTAAAGGACCAATCTACTTTTAGGGAGTTGATGCCATGTGATAGAGCATAAAATTTGGAGCATTTTTTGCTTTTCGGCATTACTTGAAAATCTAACGGTTAAAAGTTATGAACGAAACAAAATCATGTGAAAAATTTTCAAACGAGTTTAAAGATTGAAACGAAAAAGAAAACATTGAGCTTGTACCCAGGCAAAATCTAAGTGCCGTAAAAGAAAAAAATGCTCCAATTTTGTGCTCTATCGCATGGCATCAACTCCCCAAAAGTAGTCTGGTCCTTTAATCAGAACCGCAGGCGAAAATTTTATTGAGAAATGCTTGTTTTTAAGAGGCGATGTCTCGAAAGTTCGAACTTCTTGGAGATCCCGCGGAACTAGGAAAATGAAATTTGTGTTCAAAAGAAACATTGGCACATTTGAAATTATATGCAAACTTTAAAAATGCCCATTTTGGTCCCTAGTAAATTTGGACATTCCTGAAGTTTGTTACATGTTAGTATTTTGAGCATATCTCTCTCTGGACGGTTAAATCCAATTTCGATGATCTTAGTGTCATTGTAAAGCCGAGAACACGTGCTACAACTTTTATATTGGGTGTATGGGGTCATGTTATAGAAAAATTAGATTTTTTGCAAATATCCGGGTCTCTAGAGGGGTTAAAAATTCAAAATGGTTATAGAAAAAACTGTTCCGACGGGTATTCCGGTCGGCGCTAAAAATTATCTACAATACCCCTTTGTTTTACGCTTCGTCCCGTACCAAATCTCAAGGGCGAAAAAGTAAAAATATCACAGAAAATAGGGAGGGATGATTCTATACAAGGGGGCGCAGAAGTCCTGACATAGGATGCAAGTCTTGTTCATGTGTGCAAAAAGTCCTGGCATAGAATGCAATAAGTCTTGACAAGTTCCCAATAAAAAAACTGCAACTTCGGAATGTAGATTGTTGTAAATCCATTAAAACTAACATTTTTCCTATGCATTCTATGCTAGAGCTTTTTGCACACATGGACAAAACTTTTTGCATCCTATGTCAGGACTTCGTACACCCTTTGCCAGGACTTCTGCGCCCCCTTGTATGAATCTCGTTCGACATTACAATAAGAAAGTTTATTTGAAAGTTTAAAAACAACATTATTTAGCAACACAACAAGGGTTTAAGATTTTTCGAACCGAAAAATAATTCTAAAAACTAGATTTTTTCAATAAATATAACATTTATCTAAAAAAGCAATTACACCATTTTCTCCGTCTCAATGAGACGAATAAAACGACACCAAAGTCATCCCATTTGGAGATCGAGTTGGGCTATTGAAACAAAAACTTTTCAAAATTTCTATTAAAAATTCGTTTTCGTTTCGAAAAATTCTAGATCCCAAAATAAGAATAAAACAAATCCAAAAGTTAAATAAAATCCTATATATTTTTCTGCTTGAATTCGGGGTCTTTTGCTTTTTCAGCTTCGAATCGTTCCTTAAAAAAAAATTACTTTGGAAAAAACAGCAAGCCCAAAAATCTGGCTCACCCTAATAACTTGAGCTTTCCACTCGACAGTTTCAATATCTTCTTCCAAATTTTTGTCTTCTTTCTCCTCCTTTTCGGTCTTGTTCACTTCGGCATTCACTTTCTCCTTTTCTTTCTGCTTTTGTTCTTCGGCAATTCGCGCGGTCAATTTTCGTTCTTCGATTAGGTCTTTTTCGATCGACTTGAGAAGCTCAAGACGTTCTTCAAAGTTGATTGTGCCGCCTTCTATTTGAGACAATTTTTGGCGAGTCTGCTCGGACATGTCTGGAAAATTTTGTAAACTTTGAGAAATCTATCTCAAAAATAATGAAAAATCGATTTTTGAGCTCAAAAATTCAAGTTCTTTAGATAAAAAACGAGTGTCCGATCAATTTTTTAGTTCAAAACGAGTGCTAAATCTATTTTTAGCTAAAAAAACTTGTGCCAAATCGGTTGTTGAGCTCATATTGAGTCGTTCCGGCTTTTGCAGATTCAATCGGTAAACTTGTAAAATTTTTAGAGACCGCACCCCCTCCCTGCCGCTGTAGGGGGTCTATCTACGTCACAGATATAAAAACAATTGTCGCTTCCCCCCATAGATGAATAGAGGGGGTCCACTTTTCCGAAAATTTACGGGGGGTCAGACCAAAAATTGTGAAGGGGGTATTTCTTTAAAAATTTTACTAAAAAATGACATTCTTCATCAAAAAATGCTCAAAAATGCCATTTTTAAACCAATTTTTGGCCTCTGACCGAAAGGGAGGGGATTAGGCCTCCAAGCGGGTGGTCCACTAGTGAGCCCCTTCTCCACCTATGTCCCCCCCTCTCGCTCAGATCCAGAGTGGGGGGGGGGGGATGAGGTGCCAATTGACCAACCTTCAGGTAACTGTGCTAAGGTAGCCTTAATTCTATCCGCAAAATTGATATCTTCAGGCAGGTAAAAAACACGTGAAAGCAACAGTAGAGAAGGCGGAATTTTGTCGTCGATTGACAGCTCAATCCACTGTTTTAGCTGCATTCGAAGCCTTTCTTCGCTCACACCAAAGGCGCGCATTCCACGAGCTCGGCAGGCGTCCATCAAATCTGACACTGCCAACATATCCACTCCACCTTCTTCAGCTATTAGCTACATTGGAGTTAAATATTGTTTCAAAAAAAGTCAAGCCTCACTAGGTCATCAGCTTTTAGTTCACGCAATTTCATTTGTAGTTGAAAACGGAGGATTTCTGGAGTTCCCAGCGGTCGGATACCCAGGACTCGGCACAAGGCACGAAGCTGACTCATAGCCAGGTTGTCTAGTGTGAGCTCGTCTTCGAAAAGTTTCGCGAATTTCAGTATGTCTAAAGTTTTCACATAAGAGCCTTCGGTGCGAACCTTTTTCACGAATTCTGCAAACTCGGCCGCCTTTGATTCTTTATTCTCGGCTTCTCTCATCTTCTTCAATTTGGGTAACTCTTCAATAGACTCTTGCAAAAATCTAGCCATTTCGACCTTAGCCTTTAGCGTTCGGCGTACTTTCTCATCCTAAATGTATGAATATAGCATTTCTAATCAAAACAAAAAAATTCAAATTTTGAGCAAAATTCGATTTTGAACAAAATTTTCGATTTTTGAAAATAAAAAATTGAATTTTTGAGCAAAATTTTCGCTATTCAAGTCTGTGGCCCCTAATGATGTGAAAAAAATTGAAAATTTTTTTCTAGAAAATGACCTCTTGAGCGTGATTTTAACGAAGAATCCAAAAAACGCACTCCCGAAGCGTAAAAACACTTCTCTAACGCTGTTTCGAGTAAAGTTCATATAACTTGAAAATGGTCGATGGTCGAGATCGATGAGATGTATGTCTCCAAGACAAGTATGGAGTTGGATCTCGCCAAGGCCAGTGGATGTTTGCATACATATCCAGTAGGGAGATGATACTGGGTCGGGAGGGTGGGTGAATGATGCTTGGGAGTGCGTTTTTTGGATTCCTCGTTAAAAATTATGCTAAAGGGGGTCGTTTTCCGGAAAAATTTTTCAAACTTTTTTCACGTCATTGGGGCCCCAGACTTGAATATCCCCAACCAATCTCAGCGTACCTTCTCCGAAGCCCCTTCAAAAGTACTCGGTAATGCACCAGGAAAGAATTTTATATAAAAAGGAATTAGGAAATCCATGAAAGGCACAATAATAAAGACTACAAAAGGAATAACTCGAAACAAGTCAGTCACTGATCGAACCAATTGTTGTCTCTCGCGGCGCGTTAGAGTCTCGCCACGGAATAGGCGCCATAGGTATCGATTGCTAATTCGGAGTTCTAGGAAAAAGAGGCGGAATCCATGATAGTAATGTATAGCTTCGTTCTTTATTCGAGTGATCAGCGGAAGCTTTTCTTTCTTACTAGCAGTCGGCTGAAAATATGGATTAGAAAAGTTTAAAAAATTAATCATATCAAAAAATAAAAATGTCAAACTAGCAAAAAAGGTAAATGAAAAAATCAAACAAACCAATTTTGTCCGTTTTTCTTCCTCATATTGCCGCTTTAGATCCTCTTTAAGCATTTTTAGTGTCTTCTGCACTTTATCAACTTGATCATCCGACACACATCGATAAGATATTAACAAGCTCGCATGCTTCTCATGGTAGAAAAAACAAGGGATCCTTTCAAAATGTTTCAAGTGATTACCAACTATCCGGAGACGTGATAACATTATTTCCTATAAAATGTGATATTTCAAAATCCTGTCATAAAAATCAAGTCACTTGACGAAAACAAAATGCAATGGCCGAAATAGGCTTTTTACATGTGGGCCAGGAAAAAAATGTTATTTGAGAGATCTAAAGTAAAAGAGTTTTGCACCCTATGCCAGAACTTAGCGCACCTTATGCCAGAACTTTTGCACCCCCTGCACGGCGGGGCAAAATCGAAAAAAGTTGACGAATTAAAATTTTGATTATATTCGCCTGACTTGCAATAAAATCCAATTATTGAAACGAAAATTTAAAAATCCTTTGAATTTTTGCCAAAACTGTTGAATTTTTGCTAAAACTTTGAAGACAAATTCCGGTCGTCAGGAATTTTCGTTTTCGCTAATTTTTTTTGTAAAAAACTTTTCAAGACTTGATTAACAACTTAATGCATCGCTTTTTTCACGAAACCTTCATTTTCAGCATTATTTTCGACTTGGAAATATAGCTATATATAGCTGAAAATATGGCTATATTTTCAAGTCGAAAATAATGCTGAAAATGAAGATTTCGTGAAAAAAGCGATGCA
>OZJO01005355.1:0-20259 GCA_900406225.1 Acrobeloides nanus | reverse complement strand
AATTACATCGTTGTCTAGCATGCCTGTCGAACTTATCAAGGAGAAAAAATTTGATGAGCATATAATGAAGGGAGACAAGATATGTTTGAAACTCAAAGTTGTGCATTAAAACGAAAATTCCTGCTCTGGCGGTAATTTAAATTTTAATTGCTTGCACACTACCGTTAAGGAAAATCGAGGTTTCTAGATTTATCGATGATGTCATGCTATAGGATTATTTTGTTGATACTTTTGACTAAAATTATTGCAAATGGGAATTTAACATCAACTACCACGACTACCTCAACAACTACCGATCCCAAGATTCTATCCAATGATCCTAACATTCTACGCAGTTCTGATATGATCCCAACATTCTATCCAGTTCCGATAAATTCATCAAAATTCCCAATTTTGACTACAGTCTATAGGTAAGTAATTTAAAGGGGATATGACTTTTTGAACCACTTATGACACTATCGTAAAAAGATTCATCAAAAATCATACTTGAATCGGATTACTTCAATCAACCACTCTAGTGATGTTCAAAGTGATAATGATAAAAAGGTGTGTGATAAGATAACGCATGTTGATAACAGTGAAAATGATTTTTGTGATAACGTTATCACTTATCACATTATCACGTGATAACGTTAGCACATGGTGCGCTAACGTTATCAAAAACGTTATCACCCCTTTTGATAACGTTATTACCCCATGTAATAATGTTATCATGTGATAACGTTATCACTAGTGAAACGTGATAATGCTGTCACATTATGCGGGGAATCGATTGCGCATATTGCCGAAACGTGAAATGGTTTGTGTATTGAAACGAAAACCTGAATTTGAATTCCTGAAAAAATTTTTGAAAAATTCCACCGCCAATCGATAGAGCGCATCGAAAAACGGTAGTATCCCAATTTTCGAGTAAAACAAATTCTTCGTTTTTGAGGAAATTTAGTTCAAAATTGGCTAAATTTCGATCAACTTATGCAAAGTTCGATCATTTTTATCAAACTTTGAACTAAATTTCCTCAAAAACAAAGAATTTATTTTTCACGATAATTGCGCTCTATCGATTGGCGGTAGAATTTTTCAAAAATTCCTTCAGGAATTCAAACTCAGGTTTCCGTTTCAATACACAGACCATTTCACGTTTCGGCAATGTTTGCAATAGATTCCCCGCATAGAAAAACCCCGGAGGAGTCATTTTTTATAACGATACTATTGAATCTGCAAAAGCCGGTTATTTTCCGAATGACCCAATAGTATATATTGGGTCGCTCGGAAAATAACCGGCTTATGCTCAAACAATTCATTTTTTAAAATTTCGAACGAGTAGTTGATCGAAAAAATTAGGTTAAAATTCAATTTTCAGTAAATTTTTTATGATGGTATCGATCAGAGTATTACGAAGTTATGAAATTACAGGCATTTCACAGGATTTCGTAATTACGAATTACATATTACGAAATTTTTCGATTCTTTCGCCTTCGGCACAACGGGGGCACAGGGGATTCCCCGGATCATTCTCCCTTACAAGGGAACCACAAGTTCTGCCACAAAAATTTTTCACCGAAACCAAGCGTAAACGATAGAGGGCAACTCAAAACGGTATAATATGTCAAAATTATGGTCCCATAGGCCGCTTTCATCAGAAAAAAATAATTTTAAAAAATTTAAAAAATTAAAAATGATGCAAAAACAAAAATGAGCAGATGAGATTCGAACCCAAGTCGTTTAAAAGAAAGAATGAAACACATACACTGCACCATTGCTACTTGTTTAAAAAACGAAACAAACTTTTGATACATAAAAAGTAGTTTTTTGTGTAAAAAAATGTTTTTAAAGTCCATTTCCGGCGCCAATGGAAAAAAAAGTCGCATAAAAATACCAATATGCAAAATTTTTTATCAAGTGGACTCGTACCTGCGACCTTGGGGTCAATCTAAATGAAATCTTGAATTATAATATTTCTGATTTAGACCTCCGGGATCGAACCCTCGCCCTTCGGAGTACAAAGCGAGAGCTTTACCACTTGGACATCTCGTCCGGACTTTTTTTCCCGTTGGAGCCGGAAATGGACTTTAAAAACATTTTTTTACACAAAAAACTACTTTTTATGTATCAAAAGTTTGTTAGTATTTTTAAACAAGTATCAATGGTGCAGTGGATGTGTTTCATTCTTTGCTTTTAAACGACTTTGGTTCGAATCTCACCTGCGCAATTTTGTTTTGTATCATTTTTTAATTTTTAAAATTTTTTTAAATTATTTTTTTCTGATGAAAACGGCCTATGGGACCATAATTTTGACATATTATACCGTTTTGAGTTGCCCTCTATCGATTACGCTTGGTTTCGGTGAAAAATTTTTGTGGCAGAACTTGTGGTTCCCTTGTTAGTTACGCCACTGGTATCGATACCTGTAGCCATATGTTTATCTCCTGGTTAACGCTAAACACGGTTAGCGCTAACAATAGATAACGCTCCTGGTTAGCACTAACCAGGAAATAAACATATGCTACTGGTTCCGTGTGTTACTCCCCTTAAAAGACTTGTGGAAATGGACTGTAAAAACTCTAGTCAAGAAACTTTTTTATAGCTCACGTGACAATATAACTTATATTTTTGACATGTATTACAAAATACCAGAAGGGTTCTCAACAATCCAGAATATAATTGAAACGTATTATTGGTCGGTTTATATTTATTCTGTAAATTTGTCGACTGAAATAGAGAATATGGATGTATGGGCTGCTAATGATTACATACATCAGCGTTGTTTTGATTTATATAGTAATTTTGTGATGACTCAATCTTGCGATTCTGTTACACATTTGGGAGATCCATATGCGCAATGTTATTCTCGTTACTATTGTATTCAGAAAAATGCACCTACCTTACCGATACCGGTTGAATTTTATAGTCGATTAAGTAGTTTCTTTATGAAATACCTTAGCCTATTTGTGTCGACCATGTGTCTTTTTTTTGCATTCTTAAATATTCGTCTATTTATGAAGAAAAAGTCGATGAGAAGTCCTTTCGTTTCTTTAATTGTGTTCCAAAGTTGTTGGTCTATTGCATATATGATTCTTTTCAATATGTATACCATATTTTCTAATTATTTTGGAGGATTTCTAGGGTTTTATTATCCCAATACAGTGTCTATTGATTTCGGCTCGACCAGAGTTAAATTTTCTCTTGACCAGGTTTTCCTAAGTTTTGTAGTTTTATCTAGCACAGAAATAGAATTTGTACGGTTTTTGAAAGCTTCGATCCGATTTCTTACTCTATTCATACCATTTTGGGTTGATAGCAGTCTAAAAGCTCGTCATATAATACGTCTCTGCTTCGTCATTTCTTTTATCGGAACAATTATGTCTATTTTTAACGCCGCGAATAGCTTTCAACTTTTCCCGACTTTAAATAAAGCGTATAAACTTGGATTTACGTGCCCAGTTACGTATTTTTCTCCTGTCAAATTCCTACATGTAATTAATATATCGATTAATAAGCCGTGGTATTATTGTATTCCACAATATGTCTTGTATGACGAATTGTATCCATTGCCTATAGTGATCTTATTTGTAGACGTCTTTGCCATTTCGTTTCTAAACGTGAGACTAAAAAAGTTTAACTTTTCGACGAATCGAAAAAAAACCGAAAAACTTCTCACTTTCTTCATCATTATCGATTTGATATATGTGATTTTTGATCTAACTCGAAGAGTTATGATTTTCGTGCAATTTGACAACTATGAACACGTTTCTGGTATTAACTATTTTAGTTATCGCTTAAGTTATGTTTTACATTCTTTATTTTATGCTGATATGGAATTTTATTTTATACTTAAATTGATCTATTATACGCTCGACATGGTTTTTTGTCAATTTCTTCTGCGGCGAATACAAAGCCTTCAAGTGGAATCTGGTCCAAATAACGACGATTGGTTGGATCGGTTAATGACGAGGATTTCTAAGAAATTTTACAAAAAAGTTTTTCAATTTCAAACAACCATGGTGGTCAGTCAACAAACTCCATCATAATTCGAAGTAAATATTGGGTTGGAACAACCCAACAAATACAGTGTGGTTCAGTTGCTTCCCACGATTTGAAAAGTTCTCCAAAAATCGAGGTTAAGTAATTCTGCCATACGATTCTTTATAGTCTGCTCAGTGTGTCGGGGGAAATTTTTTTACGATGTTTGGAAACGCTTCCTTACCCTGATTCAGGGATTTTATCATTTAAACTCAATTTTTGGTGAATTTTTCAAATCGTGGGAAGCAACTGCAATCCCTGTATATAACGTTTTTATGGCTAGCTTTGCGAAAAGTGTCGGCTAAAGAAGTCGTCTGTCCGATCTGGCAAGTTAAGCAACTTTGGGCCTGCAGGTTCGATCCTATTAGGCGAAAATTTCGATACACAAAAAAACTTTCCTTACAAAGAATAGACCAAAAATTTTTTGCTCCATTATTTGTAAGAAAAGTTTTTCGTAGATCCAGACTTTTTTGACAAATTGGATGTACCTTAAGTTAAGTCTCAAAGATGTACCTTAAGTTTAAAATGTCGATATTTCGCTATAAAACTCGGTTTTTTACAAAAATTTTCGACGTTTCTAGGGTTTTTCTAGGCGCTGAACAAGAATCCGCCGTTATTTTTTGTCCTAGACCTCAGGATTATGGTCAAAAATGGATTACAAAGAACAGATCTAAATTTTTGACGTTTTTACCCCTCTCCTCCCCCCAGTAGAAGTACCGCCAAAATTTTCATATATTGACCAATTTTTAATCATGTTTTCATGAATTTGAAAAAATTTTCAATAATTAAAAAAATTTTATCAGTCTTCTTTCTCAAATATGCTTGCATGAAGAAATTTGATTAAAATTCGATTTTGGTGAATTTTTGAAAGAAAAATTCTCTGAAATATGTCAATAATTGGTATCATCAAATGCTATCCACTCTTTAAATTTTTTCTGTATAATCTATATGTGATTTGTTATATTCTTTGAATAAATTTATTAACCCTCATCCGTAAACCTGGGATCCGTTAGACCCCAGACAACTTTAAAAGGATCAGTCCAGTCAGATAAATATGCCCATAATTTGTACATATTCGGAAAATTCAAGAAAAATGGAGCATTTTTTATCTTGAAAGTATGTGCTGAATCGCTATAATTTTCGAGATAATTACAGTTAAAATTTTCGATTTTTAATGTGACAAATTCAAAAAAGTTTGTATATCACAGCGAAAACATGTATATTACAAGGAAAAACGAGATAAAATCAATTTTTACGGCTACCAATAAAGTGGAACTAAAAATAAAAGATGGCATTTTTTTCAGCTCGATGAGACGAAAAAAATGCTACCAAAAATTATTCGATTTGAAAATTGTTTTGGGTTATTGAAACGAAAATATTTGAAATTTTTCGTTTCAATAACCCAACACAATTTTCAAATCGAATAATTTTGTTATCATTTTATTCGTCTAATCGAGCTAAAAATATCTGCCATCTTTTATTTCAATTTTCTTGGTAGCTATAAAAGTTGATTTTTTCTCGTTTTTTCCTTGTAATATACATGTTTTCGCTGTGATATACAAACTTTTTTGAATTTGTCACATTAAATCGAAATTTTTAAGAAGAAAACGCATGTGGATACCCTGCTATTTGTGCATGGCCACTTGTCTTGATGGAAAGAAAAAAGTCGATATCTCATCAACTATAGTCAAATTTTTTTGTCTACCACGGAACTTTTGATTGCATCAAGCAACATGTACATTGAAACGAAAAGCGCGACATTAAAAATTTTGAATGATTTTCTTCTCTTGTGCTGTAAATTGAGTGTATTCGGTGTTTTTCGACTATTTATCGTAGTTTTTCTATTTTTAAGGCTGCATTCAAGCTAAAACTCAAAGAAATCATTTTAAAAAACATGAAGAAGAGCCCTCTTCCGGTTCCAATGCTGTAAATTGAAGAAAAATTCTTACAGAAACTTGAAATTTGGATTACCAAAGCAAATACAATAGCTTCTTTAACCCGCTCAAAATCATCATGGAAACAAGGAAACATCTGTTCACTGACATCGACACATCCAAATCCGGTAATACCTCTTTTTCCGGATTCGGTTACATTGTACACTATGCCACCATTTAGGGGGAACAACTAATACATCTCCTTCATTTACATACATGACTCGAGGGTGAAAATTTTTCAAGCGTTCATCACCACCAATTATGTCGAGGCGACTAAAAATTTGGCCATTTTAGCAAAAACTTTTTACCAGCAACTTGAACACACTCGATTTTTCATAAGGTATCCGAGTTGGCATCAAGTCATCTTCTGGTGGGAACAAAATCCAACGTTTTGTTCCTTTTAACTGGACATGGATGTTAAAACCATATGTATCGTAATGACAAGGGGTATAAGCTCCACTAGTTCCTAAAACCTTGTTGCTCAGTAGTATAGACACAACGTGTTAGGTGCCTATACCACCGACCTATCCATAACGCCGAATCATCATCTTGATCTTCATACTTCTCTGGCAAAACACCCAACTTTTTCCAATTCAACTCCTTTTTTGCTTCATTGAGCATGACTTCTGTGGTGTATTTATAGTCATAATAGGCCCAATGATTTCCTCTTGTTATATCATCGTCTCGATCAACACTAGCTTTCACAACAGATTCTCCAAGAAGTCATTTCAAAAATTCTGAACAACTCATCTTCTCACTACGACATATACAATCAAATAAGATCTGAATTTGTAATACAGTCAACTCTCGATTTAGTGACACCCTCCCTCCGATTCGATTTAGTGACCCCTCTCTGGGGCACACTTGAGCAAGGGATGGGTCGACTCATCCCCATGTCGCCATTGGGGGATCAAATTTCGGCAAACGTCTCGCTTTTGGTAAAAATATACAACAAAAAAACTAAAGGATCCCCCTTATGTTTTGGCCGGTCAACAAATTTAGAAAAAGCATGTGTTGAATGCTTTGGGCCAAATCTAACATCAATAAAACTGTCGGCCAATAATTTTTCCAAATTTTCTATTAGCCATTTAATAGGTGGCCAATCTTGAGCATGATTTCGTAGGACAAAAGGCACCATAAGCTAACTCTTTTTCTTGCACATTTTAGTAAAATTTGAAACAGAATAAACATTATGCCAATTTTTTAAACTACAAATTTTCGTGTTACAACTCCAATCGGATTAAATTTTTTTAGGTTGACTGGAAACTAGAAAATTTCGAAATGGAAAAAAATGTTAGAGTGATCGCTAGCAATGTGCTGCGTATGGGGGAAGGGGTACTGGACCCAAAATACGAATTGATTTCATATATTTAAGCGTTTTTCCTGCCAAAAATACGAATTAGGTCCCTATTTTTTCTTTAAATTTTTTTCCAATACGACGGATGGGGGCAGTCCTCCCCCTTGCCCACGTACGATCGCGGCCCCCGTCCCTTAGCACCCTGGACGCAATTAGTGGAGGCCCTAAGAATTTCCACCGATCTACCCTTCATTTTTATATTTGTTAAATGAGCATAATTCATGTTACGCATTTTTGTTTAAGAAACTAGAACCATTTTTTAGGATGACTTCTACATCAGCTTTAAGTTTATCTTTGCTTCAAGAATTCGTACGGAAAGACCCAGAATCATATCGAGAAGAATTCATAGAACAATTTCGGCATTTTATTCAAACTATGAAACTGATCGAACTTCAACCTGTAATTCATCGAATGGATGTTCCACCATTATTAGAATCGGTTAATTTTTTATCTTCTGTTTCTTCATACTATCCTAGTAAGTTCTTTATCTTGATTATGACCATTTTATGCGAATTTTTGGCCAAAAATCAACTTTTCGAGGAGAGGGAACACCTTTGACTGCCTTTTTGGGAATTTTTTTATCGCTGAATTATTGCTTACTAATCAAAAACAGCATTGCAAAAAAATTTTTAATGCTCATTTTTAAGCTGAAAATATTCAGAGATTTTGATTTTTGATGAAAAATGGCATTTTTTATTGACAAAAATAGGAAATTTTGATGAAAAAAAAAGTAAAATTTGTCAATTTTTCAAGTTTAAAATTATAATTTTCCAATGGGTATAAAGCAGGGATGCCAAGAATATTTTTTTCAAAATTAGAAAATTTGATTTCAAAAATCAACAAAATACTAATTTTTCATTATATTTTTTATAAATTTAACAAAATTTCACACCTCAAAAATCAAATTTGACACTGAAAAATCAGCATTTTGCCAGATTTGACTTCTCAAAATCAGCAGACTTGGCACCCCCTAAAGAGATTTTTAGATGAAGCAAAGCAATTTTCCCATTGTTTGATTGCAGCACTGACAGATAGAGGATATAGTCTGGAGCCAACAATTCGTCTTTCCTTCTGTAAAGCGTTGATTGCTTTACGAGCACGCCAAGTTATAACAACTTTTGATACTATACAGTTATTTTTCGAATTGGCCAAATGTGAGGATAAATCTTTAAGGTATGCTCTTTTTTGGCTTTTGTATCAATAAAGTATAAATTACAGAAAATTTCTACTTGGAGCAATTGTTTCGTTCATAAAAGTTCTTCATCGTAAAGAAAGAAAAAACGAAGGAAAAGTTCAATGTTTAATCTTTGCTAAACTTAAGGATTCAAGACCAGTTGTTGCACGGATGGCCAATTTGGTACTTATTGAAGCATTTCGAAAAGGTTTTTGGAAAGAAGCTAAAACGGCTAATTCCATTGCTGAATGTGTTTTTCATGATGTTTTGCGAATTCAGGTACTACAGTGTGCCCATTGACGTAGTCATAAGGAGGCCAGGCCTACCCCCATAACGGAAAAGATGCAAAAATTTTTCTAACGGTTCATACGTGGGTAGGGGGTGAGCCTCCCCTAACCCACTCACTCATTGACCAAAAATTAGGGAGAACCCCCTCACTCGGCCGATCGAGTGAGAGTGTCAAGCGAGTTGTCCTTCTCGTGTAAGGGTGTCCCCCATTTTGAAAAAAAATTGTCAAAAAAATACCTATTTTTTAACAGAAATGCCCAAATTTTGCCCCTTCCACAAAAAGTCGTAATTTTCTGTGCATTTTTAGCTTAAAAACGTGCATTAAAAATTTTTTGCCTAGTTATGCTTTAGCTCAACACAGAGGTGACACTAGGATTCTATTTCCAGAATGCCAAAATCTAAAATTTTTCTTTTAAGCTAACGTCCATTCGCTTCTTTCTTGGCTCATTGAAACAGGAAGAAGGATTTGATGGATCTGATAGCGAGGACGAAGAAGCAAACAAGGAAGAAAATTCGAAAACTGTGAGAGAAGTTATGCACGCTTTCAAACATGCCAAAAAGACTCGAAAAAAGGCCAAAACCCTTGAGAAGACGAAACGCGCTATTTCCAAGGAATCCAAATCGAAGAAAGAAAGTCAGAGCAAGTTCTGCAATCTTGAAGCGATGCAGATGCTTTATGATCCCCAAACTTTCGCTGACCGTTTATTCGGATGTTTGCAATCGAAGAAAAACGAGAAATTTATTGTTAGGTTGTTGAGAATGGCTTTGTGTGCAAGAATTATTGGAATTCACAAGTATGTGTTTTTACGGGGTGTTTAACAAAACGAAATTCGGGCGAGTTTTTGAATGTTTTTCGACTCGAATATTTTTTTCAAAGGCCCTAAAAATGATCTATATAGGGGGTAATTTTATGTGGAAAATTGATTGCGCGCATTCTCAACGTTTGAAAACGCTTTCTAGATCCTGATTTAGGAAAGTAAGTGTGTAAATTTGTATTTTTAGCTTTTATATTCACTATTACTTTCATGAATCAGAATCTGAGGAGCATTTTTAAGCTTTGGGAATACGCGCAATCGATTTTCCGCATAAAATTACCTGGGAATACGCGCAATCGATTTTCCGCATAAAATTAGGGTGATTTTTGAAAAAATTTTTGGGTTGAAAAAACATGAAATTGCCCAAATTTCGGTTTTTTATATACCATGTAGTATTATTCTGTTCAGGCTCGTAGTACATTGTTCCTCGCCCTCCACGAAATAAAAAATTGAAATTTTGTTCTAACGGTTTCTCTTATGTTTTTGCCTAAAAATTTGAACTTTTTTTAAAAATTATAATGGTCCCCATTACGATTTTTTATCAAAATTTTCAATTTTTTTTATCAAAAATCTCCAAAATGTTTCATTTTTTCTTCAAAATTCATATTTTTTGCTGCCAAAAATTTTCAATTCTGAGCATTTCCAGCTTAAAGACAAGCATTTTTAAACAAAAAATTAAATAAATAACAAGAGGGCGCTTCCTCATCCCATTCACTAGGTAAAGCTAAACCCGACTAGTAACGAAAATTTTTCCACAAACTCTTAAAATTTTTTATTTTTTCGACTTCAGGGTGAGGGGGCGTTTCCTCGCCCCGGCATTAGGACAATTGGCAACGGACTATTTTCTCCACGTTATAGTGGTCAAAATTAAAAAATTCGTCCAGACGATTATGTGAAATTCGTTGCCAATTGTCCTAGTGTCTCCACCCCCTCCCCTTTCACTGTTAATGACCATATTTAGACTACAGACTTTGGGTTTCTATTCATATCTCCATCGTTATCTTCAGCCAAAACAACAAGAAGTTACCCGAATTTTGCTATATGCAACCCATGCTTGTCACGTAAGTTTTATTCAAACGTTTTAAATCCTTGGTTACTAGCAGTTGGCGTAGCTTTAAAATGGTGGGGCGATGTGAGATCGAAAATTTTCATCATAAATGACCAAATTTTTACTAAAAATTACAAAAAGTTTAATTTTTTCACTTTTTTCCACCAAAATCGTAATTTTTTTATCAAAACTTTTCATTTTCTGAGCATTTTCAACCTAAAAACAAGCATTTCTTCAAAAAATTTTGGCTCTGGTTTTTGCTTTCAAGTTTTTTAACAAAATAATTTTTGCGACTATTGGCGCGAAAACAAGGGGGACCAAGGCGATTTTCGAAAAAAAATATAATTTTGCTTTGGGGGGGGCCAAAGCAAATTTTGAAAATTTTCTAGTGGGCCCCCATAAATTTCTGGCTACTTCACACTCGTGGTCCACAACAATTTTTTACTATCACAAAAAAAAATGTTCTGAGGAATTTCAGCTTTAAAATAGTAATTTTTAAGCTAAAATCCATTAGAAACTATTTTTTTGTTGAAAAATTGAAATTTTTGGATAGTCCACCTAAGTAACACTAGTTCTTTGGTTTTTAATTTATAAAATTAAAATGTTAAATCTGTAAAATTTTTTGGATCGATTCTTTTGCTTTAAATACTTAATATGATAGATTATTTTTCAGGATCTTGTACCACCCGATTTGGTTCAAGATGTTGTTCGAGTGATTGCCCAAAATTTTGTTACTGATCGGAATACTAATGAAGGTATTACAGTTGGATTGAATGCAATTCGTGAAATTTTTGTCAATTGCCCTAGTGCAGCTACGGAAGATTTATTACAAGATCTCGCTGAAGTAATTTTAAAAAATAGAAACACTTTTTACATTTTTCCCAAAAATCTAAAAAAACTTTTTTTCAATGGGCAAATTTTCATTAAAAAATGACCAAAATATCATATTTTGGTTTTTTTATTTTAAATATGCCATTTTTCATTAACGAATGACCAAAAATTGCCATTTTTCATCAAAATTTTTTGTTGAATTTTTTTCAAAAAATTTTTGCTCCATTGTTTTAAAAGAAATTTTTGTGAATATCAATTTTTTGCTCTCGCGGGATCGAACCTGAGGTCCCAACGTCTAAATTGCCAGATCAGACGGTATGTTGACTTCGGATTTTGAATTTTGGGTTCAGATTTTTTTAGTTGGAGCTGAAACGGACTATGTATTCCTTAAAAATTAAATTTCTCTCTTGAAAAATTTTTTTGGGTGTAGTGCAACCCCATACTTGGAAGAAACCTCGCCTCTGTAGGATTGGCCTTAAAAATGGTTAATTTTTTCTTTTTTAGTATAAGGTCTACAAGAACAAAAATGTTTCTATGGCTGCTCGAGGACTCATTACGCTATTTCGAACTGTGAATCCAAAATTACTTCACCGAAAAGATCGTGGACGTCCAATTGAAGGGACCAATGAGGTTGCGACACGCGGAAAAGATTATGGGTCATTATCTGCTGTTGATTTTGTACCTGGTGCAGAAATCTTACAAGAAGAAGAAGATTTTACTAATGATAGATCGATTGAAGATAACTCGGATGAAGAATGGAGCGATGTTTCTGATTTAGGTACTTTTAGTAGTTTCGTTTTGGTTGATATTGTTCATTTTTAAAAATATTTTAGAAGATGAAATCGAACAATCAGATGAAGATACAACTAACGAAGATGAATTTGAAACAGATATTGATGAAAACGATAGCGATGAAGATATGGAAGTGAACGATGAAGAATCGGAGCATAGTGATGAAGAAATAGATGAGGAGATAAGGCCAGATGATAACGGAAAACTTGCGAAAGACTCTAAGCAAATAACTAAATCGGCTAAGAAAAAATTGAGATCGGAAGAAAAAGTACGTTAAACAAAAATTAATTTTGATTACGTTATTTCGAAAATGAAATTATCTGTGCTACTAAATTTCTCTAAAATAATCTCCCCCCAAAAAGGAAATTTTTTCATGAAAAAATGTCCAAATGTTGCCATTTTTCATCGAAAATGCAATTTTTTACTATTTTCGTCCAATTTTGCAATTTTTGACATGTAAAAATTTTTTGTGGAGGATTGAAAAAAATAACCTCCCCGTTTTTGAGGGGTTGAAAAATAACCCCTGGGGGTTATTTTAGAAGAAATACGGTTTTTTTAGAAATTAGAACTTGAGACAAAGCTCCAGAAAGCAAAGATGATTAGCGAATCTCGTATCCTAACTGATACAGATTTTCGTAAGATCCGGTCCTATCAAATCAAGAAACAACTTGGAATTGAAAAAAGTAGCAGAAAGAGACCAAATGATGAAGTACGCTTGGAAGAAGAATTGGAAGAAAAAATTGCTAGGTATATCAATAATGGACGCTTTTCCAAAAAAATTTTTTTTGTTAAAATAATCATTCCCTTGTTAGTTACACATTCTTTATTTTAGAAGAGAAGAGGGTGATGGTCTAGCTAAACTCAACGATATTATGCATTTTCATAAGAAGATTCGACGTCAAACTAAAGAAGAAAGAATGGCAGAAGTTCAAAAAGGACGTGAAGACCGTGAAGAGTATGGAAAGCCAAAGAAGAAGGTAAAAATGTTTAGAAGATCCCTAATGGGTTGTTGTTTCGGCTTTAGGATTTCCGCGCTATCTGTCGGAAATCAACGCTAGCTGTCGGAAATCGGATTTCCGACAGCTGATTTTCAATAAAATCGTGCTTATTGAAACGATTAGCTATGCTGTTCTGCCACTCGCTTAATAAACACGATTTTATTGAAAATCAGGCAACGCTAGCTGTTGAAAATTCGAACTCTGACGCCGAAAATGCGTTGCAGTCATCGGAAATTTCCGACAGCTAGCGTTGAGATAGCGCGGACCCTCACGGATTGATTTTCCCATGGTCAAACTCAAAAAATTCCTTCAGATTCGAGTTCCTCATATCGAAAATCGAAAAAAAGCATTTCATTTTTGACTCTTTTGTTATAGGGACCACATGTTGGACGAACAAATCGTGAGCTAGCCAAGCGGAAGGACTTTCGAATGGTTCGGCAAAAAGTACGCGGGAAGAATCGCCAACGTAGCTTCCGCGATCAACAGATGAGTTTGCGCAAATATTTGTTACGTCAGGCTGGCAAGAAAGTTTAATTAATACACAGATTGAAACACAACTGTGTTTATTTCGTTGTTTTTATGGCTCTAGGATTTTTCGAAACGAAACAACGGATTTTTAATAGAAATTTCATTTCAATATAACCTAGCACAATTTTCAAATTGGATAATTTTGGTGTCATTTTTTATTCATCTGAATGAGCTGAGAAAAAGGCTATGCTTTTTTAAAGTAAATGTTAAATTTATTGAAAAAAATCCAGTTTTTAGATTCGTTTCGGAAATTCCGTTTCGAAAAATCCTAGACCCATTTTTATATACGTGGGTCCCAATAAAAAGTGTGCTCTTTTTAAGATTTTGTGTACCGAAAAATTGCACTTTCACAGGTAAAATGTTGAACTCTTTTTTAAAAACAGAGAATTTTTGCTTTTCTATGTTTTGAAAAAAAGAATTACGCCAAAAATCAAAATTTTACTCGAGAAAATGCAATTGTTCGGAACCATAAAATCTCAAAAAGTGCACTTTTATTGTACCTCACCACGTAATTGTTGTTATTGTTGAAGCAAATGTTAGTTTTAAATGAACAGAAGTTTGAACTGGATTTTAATTGCAAAATATATACAATTTTTAAATAAAGATTATATTTTGTTTTTTTTTATTACGAGAAGCCTGAACATAAGGCTCCATGACATTTTACAACGGACATTTCACAACGGTAGAGGATTAACTCAGCGGCTAAATACAGTTTGTGGCCCTCGCTTAGATTTTTTCCAAAATGGGTTTATTTTGGAGATCTAATGTAAAGGAATGTTATAGCGTAAGAAAAAAATTTGGGAAGAATTCTGTGGGGTTATGCGATTTGTTCAAGCTGTGGTTCTTTATGTGTTATTATAAGATATGTACCTTTGAGAGCGGCTAACAAACACACCCAACCCAATATACAAAATTTTTCTGTGACCCTGGGCTACATTTGTTGGGGCGATCACTTTGACTGAAGACCCTCGTAAACGGGTCATTTTACAACGGTAGAGGATTAACCCGGATTTATCCTCTCCGTTGTGAAATGTCCGTTATAAAATTACCTAGAACCGAGTGTAAAAAGACAGATCACAAATTCACAAGCTCCGTTTATGATATACATGATCTCGAGGCTATTTTCAACTTAACAATTTTTCGAAAAATGGGCATTTTTGGGCTTATGTCAAAGATCGAAATAAAAATCTATCTAAACGATTGATTCAGCCAAAAAACTCCCAAGGCAGGAAAAAATCATAAGGGTCCTTTGTTTTTGCCCGAAATTTTTGAAAATTTTTTCTAAAAATCCTAATAGTCCCTCCTTCCATAATGATTTTTCACAAAAAATGACCAAAATTTCCTATTTTTTCACCAAAAAGGTCCAAAATTTTCTATTTTTTCTACAAAAATTGTAATTTGTCAAACATTTGAATTTTTCATAAAATAATCGATTTTTGCTAAAAATTCAAAATTTTGTATAAAAAAATCGATTTTTGTCAAATTTTGATTTTTTCCAAAAATCCGATTTTTGCCAAAATTCGAATTTTGTATAAAAATTCGATTTTTGGGGCTTCAAGCGAAGAATTTTTCCTTCAAAAATTTTCTAGACTTGAAAATGTGGTTAATCCCAACAGAGTCAAAATGTTTAATCTCTGAATTTTATTTTTAAATAATTTAAATTCAAATAATAATCAAAGAATTTAAAGATAATACGCACAAATGGCATCGTACATCGATACATCCCCAGTCATATACCAAGTTTTATCATCAAAATCAGTTAAAACAACACCATGATCGTATGAATTAAGTCCAGGATTGCCCGGATACCAATTTGTATAATCCAATGGAGTACCATCGACCCATGTAAAGTTTCCTGTATAACTAACGTAGGAAACATCGTGAAGTCCAATACGACACCCACCAAATGTTTCTCTATTCACACATAATGCTTAAATTAAATTTTTGATGAAAAAATTTTAAATGTAATTTACTATGAAGAAAATCATTTTCTTGGTCGCTGTGAATAGAGACAAAATTGGAGCTGAAATTTTGGCAAGTTGAAATGGATTGATTAAAATTGACGCCATGAATCGTCTAAAACAGATAAGAGTTATGTTATATGAAAGACAAATATTGAACTCTTCTGTTGTCCTAAAGCATCTTCATCACCATTCAAAGGCCATGCTCTTGATCCAAAGAGGAAAATGTAAAATCTAGCGGGTATGTTGAGACCTGACCAGTCTTTATATGTCCGAGCTGAACTTAGTCTTAAAGGACTAGACCAGTGGGAAAAAGTTGCCATTTTTGTTGATATTCGGAAAGTTCATGAAAAATGGAGCATTTTTTGTTTTTACAACTGTTCTGAATCGTTGTAGTTTTCGAGATAATAATTGCGTTTGAAATTATAAGCAAAATTAAAAATCCGAGTTTTATCGTGAGCTTGGCTCAGTGGTAGTGCTCCCGACTTCGAGTCCAATAGTACAGGGTTCGAATCCCACCTACGTCGAGTTGATTTTGAAGTTGGTTTATTTGGTACTCATAGCATTTTTTGAATTTGTGTACATGTTTTCGTTGTAATACACAAACTTTTTTAAATTTTTTGCGGAAAAATCGATTTTTTAAAATTTTTATACAAATAAACTTTGTAGCAGTTTTTTATAGCTAAATGAGACGAACCAAATGACACCAAAATTATGCAATTTGAAAATTGTTTTGGGTTATTGAAACGAAAACATGAATCAGAATTTTCGGCTTATGCCTAAGCATAAGCCTAGGCTTAGGTCTAGGCTTAGCCCTAAGCCTAGGCTTATTCCGAGGCTTAGGCCTAAGCCTATGCTTATGCCTAGGCTTAAGCCTAAGCCTAGACCTAAGCCTAGGCTTAGGCCTAAGCCGAAAATTGTTATTCATGTTTTTCGTTTCAATAACCCAAAACTATTTTCAAATTCGATAATTTTGGTATCATTTTATTCGTCTCATTGAGCGATGAAAAGTGCCGCTTTTCTTTTTTAATTAAACCTTTAAAATTTTCAACTTTATAAGCAAAAACTGAAATTTTTTAAATTCAATCCCTTCGTTTCAATGTTCAAACTCATTTGAACTTTTTTTTGTTTCGCTCATATCTCTTCACCATTAGATTTTCAAGTAGTGGTCCAAAAGCAAAAAATGCTCAGAATTTTATGCTCTATCACGTGGAATCAACTCCCCACAAGTGGAAGACTCTGACGTCTGGACATCTCCGGGGGGGGGGGGGGGGGTACGAAAATCTATTCCAATTTACTAACCAGGTAACAACGATTCGTTTGGTTAAATAAGGTCCACCCATTCCGACATTGNTTTTCCCGCAAATTAGACCTTTGGGGCAATACTTTTGGTTGCTACTGTATATCAAGAGTTGACTGTAAGTATCAAAAAAGTCAAACGAAAATCTATTCCAATTTACTAACCAGGTAACAACGATTCGTTTGGTTAAATAAGGTCCACCCATTCCGACATTGTCCTGTTGGTCTAGCTGTTGTTGTTACAGTTGTTGAGTTTGTCGTCGAATTGCGAAATTTGCACACGTAAGGTTTTGGGCTGAAACAACTTTCACCATACCATTTTCCAACTCTATATCTATTCGATAAACATATTGTTTTATTGCTGGGGTTCGGTTGGCCTAAACATAAGTACAGTCAAACCTCCTTCGTTTTATGACAATCGGCGGGGGACATAACGACCACGCAGGGATGCCGGCGGAAAAATTTGGTATATAAAGAAATCGACTTGCTATATATACCAAATTTGCCCGCCAGCATCCCTGCGTGGTCGCTGTCATTAAACGGAGATTTGACTATAATAAAAAGGGCTGTGACAGCGCTTTCTATATTTAGGGAATAGCTTCATCTGTGTATGAAAACCAAGTTTTTCATCAGGCGCTACCACTTTTGCAAGATTTATGCATGGCCCCTTATGACGTAAAAGAGACTGTTATAAATTTACCATTGCCCCAATTAGTATATCCGAATGTCGTTCCATCTGTCCACGACCAATTTCCTGGAATATACAAAGTACTTCCTCCTAGCCAAAAAGATGTGGAGGTGTTAGAAAAAAATATCTCGGCTTGTCCCTGTACAAATCCATCTTCAAAAGAACTGCCAATTGAAGCTAAATGGCCTCCAAGTTGAAGGCAAGCTTCATCGGCTTCAAAAAAGTAGGAAGGCTTGGTGACAAATTTAAAACAAGAATTCGTTGAAGGGTAGCTGACCGAGCCACTCGGACATGAAGCAGCAATTGAATCGAAAACAAGAAAAACGATGAATGAAAATATCGCTTTCATGAGTATAGATTAACAACAAATTTTTTCCATAAATTTATTTGAAACTGATCAATTGAGCTTATATTTGTGCGTTTATATGGGGAAGAATTATGGTTATTTTATTCTTTACTCTTATTCAGATTTGCTTACAATAAAAACGTCATGTCCTGTCTGTACTTGGTCTGTTATACAGGGTGCCCAAAATAATTGACGCAAAAAATAAGCACGACTTCTTTCTTCGCTCACAATCGATTTTTTTTTTCTCAAAAATCGAAATTTTTGCTCAAAATCGAGTTTTTTTCCCCTCAAAAATGGTCATTTCAATTCGAAATTTTACGAGGAACAATTTTGTAAAACATCATTTTCACCGTAAAATTCATTTTGGTGGCGATGTTTCAATGTGAAGAAAAAAATTTTTTCATAAGTTATTTTGGGGCACCTTGTAAAATTTTCAACACGTCACTTACGTCTTTATCATCATTAAAACAATGTTTCAAGAAAGAGTTGAAAGCAAGAATCAATGTTTAAGCACAAAAGATTACATTGGCGGCGTAATACATTAATGGGTAGTCTTTAAGGAATATGGGCTAGCCTGTTTTATGGGATAGTCTTTAAAGGACTAAAAGATCACTCTATAGATAAATTTTTCAATTTTTGTCGAATTTTCAATTTTTTTCTTTTTCCGATAGAATACGCATAAAAAAATAAAACCAGTTTTTGTCCGGTCTCTTTTGATGAGTATAAAAAATTAGTTTTCCCGCAAATTAGACCTTTGGGGCAATACTTTTGGTTGCTATTGTATATCAAGAGTTGACTGTAAGTATCAAAAAAGTTAAACAATAAAAATATATTTATTCTTCAATGTTAATAAATCGCATAAAAGTACAGAAATGATTAGGAAAAAAAGTATAAATCAAACACAAAAAACAACAAGATTTGTACAACTATTGTATATGGTACTCTTTGTCTTGACGGACCATCTTTTCTTTAAAGTCGTCAACAGTTTTATGAAAGAATCCTTCCAACTTGTCCTGCATTCTATTCATTTCATCATTCTGTTTCCGAAGCCATTTTTCGACATTTGTTGGAGAAATCGACTCGATCTGAGACTCTTCCATTTTGGACTCGGAAATTTCCGAATCGGTAACATAACCCAATAAGCGATTCAAATTCGGATCTGTATTTTTCGATGCACTCTCATAGAGATCTGGTAGACATTGAACCAGAGTTTTACAGCGTGTTATTTTCTTTCCTTGGTTTAGTAGCAATTCATGAGGGCGGCAAGTTCTTGCTTCGCGTAGATTCTGTGGAAGAATGTTCAAAATTTAAAAAAATCGATTTTTTGCCAAAATTCGAATTTTCATAAAATAATCGATTTTTGGTAAAAATTCAAATTTTGTACACGGTGGTGCAAAAAACCGCAATTTTGAAACTTTTGAGGGCCATTTTTTCGGGGTTAAAAACCCCGGTTTTTGCCATTTTAAGGGGCTTTTATGGGTCAAAAAATTTTTTGACGCCGGAATCGTGTTTTTCAGCTATTTTTACCCCTAGAAATGATGTTTTTAGAAAAAAAATTTTTTCGAAAAAATGGCCCTCAAAAATTTCAAAATTGCGGTTTTTTTGCACCACCCTGTATTAAAAAAATTGTTTTTTTGTGTCAAAAATGCGATTTTTTTCCAAAAATTCTATTTTTGCCAAAATTCGAATTTTGCATAAAATAATCGATTTTTGCTAAAAATTCAAATTTTGTATTAAAAAAATTCGATTTTTTTCCAAAATTCTAATTTTGCATAAAAAATCGATTTTTTGCCAAAAATTGATTTTTGAAAAAAAATCGATACAAAAATGGAATTTTTCGCCAGATATGGTTTCAATTTCAATTTTTGGGGCTTCAAGCGAAGAATTTTTCCTTCACAAATTTTCTAGACCTGAAAATGAGGTTAATCTCAACAGGGTCAAAATGTTTAATCTCCGAATTTTATTTTTAAATAATTTAAACTCAAATAATAATCAAAGAATTTAAAGATAATACGCACAAATGGCATCGAAAATCGATATATCATTAGCCATATACCAAGTTTTATCAGTCCAATCAGTTAAAGAAACAGCATGATCGGATGGATTAAGTCCAGGATTGCCCGGATACCAATTTGTATAATCCAATGGAGTACCATCGACCCATGTAAAGTTTCCTGTAT
>OZJO01005345.1:0-17758 GCA_900406225.1 Acrobeloides nanus | reverse complement strand
CTAAAAATACACTGGAAAAGCTACAAACTCGTTTTAGTCGATTTGTTAAAAACAATATAAAACCTAATCAATTAGGTGCAAATTCGTCCAAAGAGGTGATTTTTAAAATTTTTTATAGAAAAAAAGAACCGGGGAACCGAGTGTTTCGCGCCCGGAAGGGAGAAGAAGTTTGAACTAGGTTATGCTGCACTCGTAGGCGGTCATTTGCATACCTAGGGCGCGGCCCAGGTTGACCAAGTTACAGCAGTTCCGGCCAATTTATCTAATATGCCTCTAGGGTACTCCCGAATCGTCAATCTCTTGTTCCGGTGTTGGCGGTCCATCAGCTAGGACTTATTAAGTCGTGTCATTTATGACCACATATTAAAGCATAAAAGGCAAAAATGAAAAAAATTGATTTTTTAATTTTTTCCAAAGTACCCCCATGATTTTGGTTTCAGAGTGCGCGAAATCGATTCTTCGCCTATAAAAACCTAAGAATCGACGGCTTTCTCATAAAAAGCCGAAAATTTTTCGATTTCCGCTTCAATAAACCTACCATCTTCCCTGAATCAGGGCCAAGGAAGCGTTTTCACGCTTCGGGAATGCGCGCAATCGATTTTTCGCATGACTTTACCCCTATATAGGCTGTTTTGGTAAAAAATTTTGGAGCTAGTCCGGCTGGGGGGACCAAGTGACGTTCAAAAAATTTTTTCCGATTTTCTTATAAAAACCGACTTTTTAGGGTAATTTCTAGGCGAAAAATCGTTTGCGCTCATTCCCGAAGCGTGAAAATGCTTCCTTGACCCTGATTCAGGGAAATAAATGTGTATATTGAAGCGAAAATATGAAAGTTTTGGGTTTTTCACCTAAAATCATCGTTCTAAGGGTTATTTTATGCAAGAAATCGATTCAGCGCATCCCCGAAGCGTCAAAATGCATCATTGACCATCGTCCTTAAAAAATTATGTTTCGCTGAATCGATTTCTTGCATAAAATAACCCTTAGAACGATGATTTTAGAAGAAAAATCCAAAACTTTCATATTTTCGCTTCAATACACACATTTATTTCCCTGAATCAGGGTCAAGGAAGCATTTTCACGCTTCGGGAATGAGCGCAAACGATTTTTCGCCTAGAAATTACCATAAAAAGTCGGTTTTTAGAAGAAAATCGGAAAATTTTTTTGAACGTCACTTGGTCCCCCCCCAGCCGGACTAGCTCCAAATTTTTTTCGGAGAATGACCCCAAATGGCTCCCCCTTTAATAAACGAAATTCTAAATTTTAAAAAGTTTCTAAATTTAGCATCGCCGCAAAATACGTCTCGTAAACATCATGCATCCCGAAGATAAAATTGCGTCGAGAATTGAGCCGCTGACTAACCTTCGGCAGATGTTTAATGAGCCACTCAATATCAAACAAGTTTGTTTCAAAAAATATAAAGTCGACGCCAACATAAAATTATAGGCAAACGCAGATCTTGACTGTATGAATCGAATAGATTTTTGGATGAAAGATGTCATAGTTTCTTCGCCAAAAAGCTTAAAAACATTATTATGCCATACAATTTATTGGAAATGTGAAGAACTCGTGAATTTTGTTTATGAAATGATATGTCGTGATCAATCTTCTGATATTGAACCTTCTGCTATTGAATCGCCTCAGGTCAAACTAAGAATTAGAGTATTCGAACAATGGGCTAATTTAACAGCAAACAATCGGATATTACAAAAATGATCATGAAAAAAACTCAAAAAATAAGAAAAATATAACCATCTTAATAAATTCAATTAACCTGTAGACGCCCGTTGACCTACTGGTCGGCAGTCAAAGTACCATATCTCTATAAGGATAAAAGATTTCTCGATGTGGTATTTTTTAAAGTTGTTCCCATGCAATGGCGCACGTTTCGCGCTAGTTTTCAACCCGGAACTCACCCGACTTGTATTTTTTTCTGTAGAATTCAAATTTGGGAGACAAGAGTTTTTTCGCTCTAACTTTTTATAGTTGATGAGTCACAACACGCAATCTAGTGCAAAATGTAGCTGTGACGTTCCTCTAACTCCTGCAAAAAACCGTTTTGAATAATTCTCTGTAGATTCCGAGATATGGCCCTATGAAATTTTTTGATAAAAATCGACGATTTTTGGTCATTTTTTAGTGAAAAATGGCAATTTTTGGGCATATTTTGATAAAAATCGGCAATTTTTGGTCATTTATAGTGAAAATTGCAATTTTTGTTTTTTTTATGAAAATCGCAATTTTTGGGCATTTTTTAGTGAAAAATTGCAATTTTTCACTAAAAAATGACCAAAAATCGTCGATTTTCATCAAAAAATTTCATAGGGCCATATCTCGAAATCTACAGAGAATTGTTCAAAACGGTTTTTGCAGAAGTTAGAGGAACGTCACAGCTACATTTTGCATGAGACCGCGTGTTGCGACTTATCACCTATAAAAAGTTAGAGCGAAAAAACTCGTATCTCCCAAATTTGCATTCTCCAGAAAAAATACAAGTCGGGTGAGTTTCGGGTTGAAAACTAGCGCGAAACGCTTTGCATGAGAACAACTTTAAAAAAACAGCATCGAAAAATCTTTTATCCTTACAGAGATATGGCACTTTGACTGCCGACCAGTATGTTAATGGGCGTCTACGGGTTAAAGCGCCACCGATCAATGCAATCAACAACAATAAACTCCAAGATACTCTTCATTATCTTTTTCTAACCGCATTTTTAGGGTCGGCACAAGCTATCGTACTAACCACAAGGTTCTGCAAAAGCTAACGCAAACTATCGTACGAAAGTCATCGTACGAGTGTAGAATACAATCGTACGACGGACGAAATGGTCACAAGCTATCGTACGAGTACGATGGCTCGTACGATGAAATTTCGGGGCGTCCGGCCATTCTTGTGTGGAGAGGGTACATATCAGTGGTGGGACGTAATGAAATTTATTCCGTAATGGTAACCCGTAACGTAATTACATGACCAAAAATTCGTAATTTACGCAAAAAATATTTGTTTGCGGCCAACTTCAAAATCGATTATCTCGACAACGATAACGATTCAGAATTTACTGTAAAAACAAAAAATGCTCCATTTTTCATGAATTTTCCGAATATATATAATTTATTGCAAAATATTGCAAAATAACAAAACGCACCCGGGTGCACCCGTTTTACACGGTGATTTTGGGGTCGATTACAATGACAAGTACCCCAAAGCAATTAGATAAAGCTAAACGAACTTCAGCATCTGAAAGAGGGCCAAAAATTAAGGGTAGTTTCCTTTGTGTGTGAGGTCTGGATCATTAACCTCTTTGAAAAAATTAGCCGCACCCGTTTTACACAATTTGGGTGCGCACCCATGGGTGCACCCGTTTTACAAAGACCCCGAATTTTGCGAAAAGACGTTTTTCGAGATTTTTGACCTCATAAAAAGGTGATTTTGGAACTTTTCTAGATTATCAGAGGCTAGCAGTTTGAATTCGAAGTTTGTGTTTTTTTATCAGAAATTTATCCTGGCCTGAATAGCCAAAAATCGGTAATTACAGGGTTTTCAGAAAAAAAACCGCACTTTTGGCGATTTTTGACCAGTTTTTGGCCGGAAATTTTTTGGGGGGGGGGGACATTATCGAGGTTTTTTTAAAAGTTGCCAAAATTACTGAAAACTCGTCCCCTGCCCCGGAAGGGTTTTCGACGATGAAGAGCTCGAATTTGCACGAATTTCGACCACTCTGGAATAGAGTTTCATCTTATTGTAATTACGACCTGATGCCAATTCGTTATGGTTTTCAAGAAAAATTCGAAAAAACTGAAATTTTGGGGCGATCTTAAAATCGTCATTTGATAAAAAAAAAAGGATATCTTATGTTTTTTATATGAAAAATGATATCCGATGTTTTTTATGGAAGTAAAAATATCTAAAAAGATTTCTGATTAGTGAACTAATCATGTAGTTTAACGAAAAGATTTGAAACTACATCTCTGATGAATCCATGTGAACAACAAAATTATAATTTTCAAAACCTTATAAAAATTTTTTTTAAAGTCTAGTTCATATACAATTTGTAAAAATTGTAGCACGAAAGTTCCAACATTCCATACTTTTGAATATTTACATGTGAAATTCTTAAATGAACTTTGTGGGAACTTTTCAGATAGTGAAAACATATAAAAAGGTTAAAACAGCTTTATTAAAATCGCGCGATATTTAGTTTTGAATTCTATCATTTAACATTTGAAAATTTTTTCTTACAAGGAATGATCACTAGGTGCAACACTCCTATGGCCAAAAGCCCGGTGGGGTTTTTAGGTTAGATCCTAAGAATAAAAACGCCGCTGATCTGGATGCCCGTCTAAAGAAAAATTTTGAGCTATGGGCCTCTCAAGCTCCAGAGCCATATGTTTTTCGTATTTTTTGTACTAAGGCCATATATATATGCATTCGTGTAGGGCATGGTATGTAGTGCACGAATATACCCCATGTTATCAGTAAAAGTGGGGTCCTTGTGGAGATATGGCATGAAGAAGACACATTCCTCAATCCCCTAAGGTTAAGGACCCCACATTCATACTAACCTAAAAACCCTACCTGGCTTTTGGCCATGGGAGTGTTGCACTTAGTGATCATTCCTTGTTTAGACATGCTTTGTTACGATATTCATTATAAACCCGGTGAACCGAATCAAACTTACGATTTTTGTGACTATGTGGAAGGTGTTGTAAAATATGCGACACTACCGTTGTGGATAATCATGCTTGTCCCGATCCTATGTGTAATTTTTGTTACCATGGTGAAAAGAAACGAAGCCGAAGATGCTCATTGGTTTATATTTCATTGTGCTATTATGGATTTAATCGTAAATGTATCTAGAATTTTACTTTGGATCTTCCCGGATCTGTATAATACGATTGTTAAAGAGATCATGACTTTTGGTATCGATATAGCTTCAAATTCCATACTTCTTCTCGCGTTTACGAGATTTTTCACCTTATACTTCCCACATTTTTATCATAAGGTTGTAAAGAAAACGACGTTGATTTATTGGATGATCGGATTTGATGTCTTGATTGGCTTTGGATTGGAAATACTCGGTTTAAACAGTAAATCCATCGCATTGAAAATCTTTTATGTATTGATCATGTCGAGTCTTTTCTTGTTTGTAATTTTAGTCTTCATAAAAATTGTTAGCATGAGAAAACTCGCTAAATCTTCTTCTGAACGTTCTTCATTGCGACGCTTGAATCATGCTGCTTTTCTCTGTCTTTTTCAAGCGTTTGTTCACTTATTCTTTTTATGCTCGATTTTTTACAACAACTTTTTTGAACTGTATTTCATAAGTTCATTCCCGCCTGGAACTACTTTATTCACAATTCGTATGCTTCTTTTGATTTGTTTCACACCAAACTATCAATTCTCGGTGATTCTGGACAATATTGCCACACTGCTAATTGTAAAGTCTTATCGAACATATCTTTTAAAAAGTTTTAAAAATATGACCCATGGAAAATGGAAGGTTTCAAGCACGTCAGAAGCAGTTGGTGTTAATGGAACTACAGTAGCAAGTAAGCAAACAAATTCAAAAGTCATTTTCTATACCAGAAATTGAATCTAGAAAAGGCCTGTGATCTATTGTAATTGACTTTTTTATGTTTGTTTTTTGTTTATAAATAAATTTTCAAAAATTGATATTTCTATTTAAACAGAGACAAGACTACGGTTCTCGTTGAAATGTTTAAAAATGGCAATTTTCAAAAAAAAGTTGGAGCTGGTCAAGATAAGGTGGACCACCAACGTGGTCCAAAATCGAAAAATTTCAAAGTTCCAAAATTTTGAAAAAAAGACCTTATAAACCTAGTCAATTTTATGCAGAAAATCGATTTTTAACGGTTTTAAACCGTCAAAACCACTTCCTGATCCTGAAAAATCGATTTTTTCGGAGAGACCCACCATTTTGCGTTACCCGGGGTGCTCCAGGGAGGTAAACTCCGGGGGGCGTGGGTTTTGACACCCCTTGTGGCCTTAAAGAGAGCCGTTGGGATAAGAGTTAAGAAAAAAACCGGTGCCGCGTTCTACCATAGTTAGAAGCCACTTAGAATTGCGCCGGACTCTTGGAGTTTACCCATGGGTGCGCACCCAAATTGTGTAAAACGGGTGTGGATAATTTTTTCAAAGAGGTTAACGATCCAGACCTCACACAAAAAGAAAACTACCCTTAATTTATGGTCCTCTTTCAGATGCTGAAGTTCGTTTGGCTTTATCTAATTGCTTTGGGGTACTTGTCATTGTAATCGACCCTAAAATCACCGTGTAAAACGGGTGCACCCGGGTGCGTTTTGTTATTTTGCTATAATTTATATATTCGGAAAATTCATGAAAAATGGAGCATTTATTGTTTTTACAGTCAATTCTGAATCGTTATCGTTGTCGAGATAATCGATTTTGATGTTGATGATTTTAGAGATAATCAATTTTGAAGTTGGCCGCACCCGTTTTACACAATTTGGGACACCCAAGAGGGTGCAAAAGGGGTGCACCCAAATTGTGTAAAACGGGTGCGGCCAACTTCAAAATCGATTATCTCGACAACGATAACGATTCAGAATTGACTGTAAAAACAAAAAATGCTCCATTTTTCATGAATTTTCCGAATATATATAAATTATAGAAAATATTGCAAAATAACAAAACGCACCCGGGTGCACCCGTTTTACACGGTGATTTTGGGGTCGATTACAATGACAAGTACCCCAAAGCAATTAGATAAATCCAAACGGACTTCAGCATCTGAAAGAGAGCCAAAAATTAAGGGTAGTTTCCTTTTTGTGTGAGGTTTGGATCGTTAACCTCTTTGAAAAAATTAGCCGCACCCGTTTTACACAATTTGGGTGCGCACCCATGGGTGCACCCGTTTTACATAGACCCTCGAAATGACTTTGAAAAACTTTCCCATGCGTTAATCTCACTTTATAAATTCAACTTGGAGCCTGCTCGAGCTGTTTAACACTAAGGTCGAACTTTCGAAATTTAATAAACTAGTAATTATATTTTTTTTTCCCCACATTACAAGAAAAATTACCCTTATAATCTGTTTTATAGAAATAACCAAACAATTTGGGTGCACCCAGGGTCTGTGTAAAACGGGTGCGGCCACTTCAAAATCGATTATCTCGACAACGATAATCAAATGGAACATATAACTTTATAGTTTGTGCATTTCTTATTAAACAAAGCGTTACAATAACATTCTAGATAATTATTAGCTAAAATTTTATAGACAGGCAGTTAAGACTGAAAGTTCTTTAAGATTTAAGACTATATAATTTGCTTGTCTACTCATATATAGCTAGAAAGGTATCGTAGATCCATCCCAGATTTCTTATATCTAACTTAATATTTATATCAAACATTTTATATCAAACATCTTATATCAAACATTCTAGATAATTATTAGCTAAAATTTTATAGAAAGGCCGTTAAGACTGAAAGTTCTTGAAGATCTAAAACTATATAATTTGTTTGTCTGCTTATATATAACTGCACACAAAATGATTGGTGTTAATTTATATATTTTACGTCAATTTACAATTGTAAATTTACAACTGAACAACACTAGTTTCAAGACAGTTTTTATACGAATATAAAAAATTTTTTAAAAAAAGTCTGTGAGGCCCTCGCAAGTTCGTCGTACTGACGCAAGTTTCAGTATAACGGCCGCAAGTCGTCGTACTGGCCGTTGTAATAACTGGTTTTCCATTAGTTTCTCCGCGATTTTTCGGCTTTTCTAGGGTATTTTTGCAACAAAATTACCGAAAATGCCGTCGTAATTCCCATGGAAAAGCCATCGTACTGACAATTTTACACTTTCGCCAGTACGACGCCGCACACCCAGGTCATCCCATTCAAAAAAAATCGCGGACAGATAAAAAAAGCGTTCTTTAGGAATATAGAGCTCATTTTTCTGAGCAACTTATTAAGGCGGTTAAAAAACTTATCGTTTATTTTTGAGTTATTAGCCTGACAAGATAGCCCTAATCCTTCAAAAAACATAAGGGGGGACCCTTATCTCTGGAAAAAATTTTTTTCAAAATTTTTGGGGAACTTTTCAGATAGTGAAAACATATAAAAAGGTTAAAACAGCTTTATTAAAATCGCGTGATATTTAGTTTTGAATTCTATCATTTAACATTTGAAAATTTTTTCTTACAAGGAATGATCACTAGGTGCAACACTCCTATGGCCAAAAGCCCGGTGGGGTTTTTAGGTTAGATCCTAAGAATAAAAACGCCGCCTGATCTGGATGTCCGTCTAAAGAAAAATTTTGAGCTATGGGCCTCTCAAGGTCCAGAGCCATATGTTTTTCGTATTTTTTGTACTAAGGCCATATATATATGCATTCGTGTAGGGACCTTGAGAGGTCCATAGCTCAAAATTTTTCTTTAGACGGGCATCCAGATGCTTTTATTCTTAGAACCTAATCTAAAAACCCTACCGGGCTTTTGGCCATGGGAGTGTTGCACCTAGTGATCATTCCTTGTTAGACATGCTTTGTTACGATATTCATTATAAACCAGGTGAACCGAATCAAACTTACGATTTTTGTGACTATGTGGAAGGTGTTGTAAACTATGCGACACTACCGTTGTGGATAATCATGCTTGTCCCGATCCTATGCGTAATTTTTGTTACCATGGGGAAAAGAAACGAAGCCGAAGACGCTCATTGGTTTATATTTCATTGTGCTATTATGGATTTAATCGTAAATGTATCTAGTATTTTACTTTGGATCTTCCCGGATCTGTATAATACGATTGTTAAAGAGATCAAGACTTTCGGTATCGATATAGCTTCAAATTCCATACTTCTTCTCGCGTTTACAAGATTTTTCACCTTATACTTCCCACATTTTTATCGTAAGGTTGTAAAGAAAACGACGCTGATTTATTGGATGATCGGATTTGATGTCTTGATTGGCTTTGGATTGGAAATACTCAATTTAAACAGTAAATCCATCGCATTGAAAATCTTTTATGTATTGATCATGTCGAGTCTTTTCTTGTTTGTAACTTTAGTCTTCATAAAAATTGTTAGCATGAGAAAACTCGCTAAATCTTCTTCTGAACGTTCTTCATTGCGACGCTTGAATCATGCTGCTTTTCTCTGTCTTTTTCAAGCGTTTGTTCACTTATTCTTTTTATGCTCGATTTTTTACAACAACTTTTTTGAACTGTATTTCATAAGTTCATCTCCGCCTGGAACTACTTTATTCACAATTCATATGCTTCTTTTGATTTGTTTCACACCAAACTATCAATTCTCGGTGATTCTGGACAATATTGCCACATTGCTAATTGTAAAGTCTTATCGAACATGTCTTTTAAAAAGTTTTAAAAATATGATCCATGGAAAATGGAAGGTTTCAAGCACGTCAGAAGCAGTTGGCGTTAATGAAACTACAGCAGCAAGTAAGCAAAAAAATTCAAAAGTCATTTTCTATACCAGAAATTGAATCTAGAAAAGGCCTGTGATCTATTGAAATTGATTTTTTTATGTTTGTTTTTTTGTGTATAAATAAATTTTCAAAAATTAATATTTTTATTTAAACAGAGACAAGCCTACGGTTCTCGTTGAAATTTTTCTTTAATTTTTTTGCCTTAAGGGGGGGAGGAGGTGACCTGTGATTCGTTGTCGGACAGTTGGTCGACTCGGACACTTGGTTGACCCGGACAGTTTGTCGACCGGACACTTGGCCGACCGGACAGTTGGTCGACCGCACACTTGGCCGACCGAACACTTGGTCGACCGGACATTTGGCCGACCGGACAGTTGGTTAACCGGACAGGGGCCTTAGTCTTAGGTCTTAGTCCTTAAGCTTAGTCCTTAAGCTTAGGCCTTAGGCTTAGGCCTAGGGTTAGGCCTAGGCTTAGGCCTTAGGCTTAGGTCTTAGGCTTAGGTCTTAGGCTTAGGTCTTAAGCTTAGGCTTTGGCCCGAGTCGACCAACTGTCCGGTCGGCCAAGTGTCCGGGTCGACCAACTGTCCGGGTCGACCAACTGTCCGGCATTCCCTGTGATTATATGTTTAATTATAATAAATTTATTTACAAAAAAAGTTTTGGAGCTCTTCCTTCTGGGAAGATGCAATCAACAGGATTCCAAAAACCGATACTTTTTTGAAGTAATTTTATGGAAAAATAACCTTTAAAGGCCTAGGCTTAAGCCTAGATCTAAACCCAAGCCTAAGGTTAAGCCTAAGATTAAGCCTAACAAAGGCTTAATCTTAGGCTTAACCTTAGGCTTGGGCTTAGATAAGTAAGCCTAAGCCTTTAGAGGATTTTTTCCATAAAATTACTTCAAAAAAGTATCAGTTTTTGGAATCCTGTTGTTGCGCCTCCCCAGGAGGAAGAGCTCCAAAATTTTCTTTAATTTTTAATAACTGCAGTATAAACAGCATTAGCCAATCCACATGCGTTAACACCTCGTTTCATTTTTAAGTATCCACCTAAACCATATCTCGGACCCCAACTATTTTTTACAATCCAATAGGGTATACCATTCTCTTCACCATAGCCGACAATAGCCATAGAATGAAACCCTTGAACAGCACTTTTATCACATTCGTACACACCAGATTTATAATGATAAAATGAGTCGACAATAGCTATGGCATCTAAGAAATGGTATAGTTTGTTGTATTTTTAGTCACTTACTAATAGATACCGGCCCATTCTGAGCCACCCAATCGGCAATCTTTTCTTCATCTTGAGATAATAACTGATAGGAATCGATGTGCACACGGTTGACGGTTATATTTCGGCAGCTTTGTTCTTTAGCCATGTAAGGATAGAGTCGGTCGTTTGCTAAGCCATTATGGAAAATGTAACTAAAAATGCTGTTAAAAAAAGGTTAAAATAACATACTCATAAGCATAATAATTATAGCCTCCGTGGCATCCAAAGTTTTTATGAGCACAATCCACTAGTTCTTGCTCAGATAAAGGAACCAATTTTTTGTTATGGATCGCATTTTGACTTTCTATCACAGCTGTAACAGCAAACGCCCAACATGAACCGCAGGAACCTAAATATTTTAATTTTTGCATATGGAAGAGTTGTGCCTCTGAAAAATTGTAGAAGCCCAGCACACACAACCTCTTCTCTCTCTCCTTCTCTCCTTTCCATCCACCTACCCGTACATCGGAGGGAAAAAGGGACCACCTATACAACGAACTGGTGTTTTTTAGATGAGGGGTCCGTTCCTAAGTTGAACCGTACGGCTCCTCGTGGCCCCGTAGGCCACTCGTACAACCCCGTAGATAAACTTTACGGCGTTTTTTCAACCTGTAGTGTATGTAGAATGCTCAATAAATTAACAAATTTAGTTTTTAATGCGTGTTACATACACTATGGGTTGAAAAAATGCCATAAAGTTTATCTACGAGGTCGTATGGGTGGCCTAAAAGATCACGAGGGTCGTACGAGTGGCCTACGGGCCAGGGAAGCCGTACGGTTCACGATTGACCGTACGATTGACAGTGATCAGTACGGATCCGTACTGTTCAACTTAGGCACGCACCCGAGGCATAGTGGTCCTGGTGAAAGATTATTTCAAAATCCTCGAAAAGTTACATGGACACAAAATGGTATAGAGCTTTTGCAAATAACTTTTTACATTATTTTTAGGCACCAATGTGACTGCGATTATTCGGTGCGCATGTTTTTTTGGATTTTTTGAGTGCGTTTTTTGGATTTTTCACCCAAAATTACCCCTAGAAAGGTCATTCTTGAAAAATTTTTCTACTCGACCCTACTTTGGACCCCCCCCCTTTAAGGTAGCCTCCCCAAATCTCGATCCAATTTACGATGTTGAAATATATGACAGAAAATTCTTCTTTTTTTACTTTTATCTACCTTGATTTTTAACCTGAGTAACTACATTTTTGGCCCTCCAATCAACTTCTTTTGGTCTTCCTTCTCTTGAAGGGTACTCCGAGTCGTTAACTCTTATAGGCTGGTAATCCTCTTCGTTAATCAAGTTATAGTCGAATGGCATAAGCATCTAAAATTTGAAATAAAAGAAGTATTTTTTTGCCTACTTTCTTAAGCTCGTCTTCAGTTTGATCTAAAAATTGGCTTATACCAAAAGTCGCGGTGGTAGTGTTGTTCGATTGCATTGTTTTTAACTTATTAAGATTTTTGACAAAAACCTGGAATCTCCATTCAAATTCATGAACGTTTTCGTAGACTTTTTTATATCTAAAAAGATAAAATATGTTTGTTTGCCAATACAAAATTGGAATACTACTTGATGATTTAAAAATATGCACTCTTGCGTTTTTTATAAAGAACCAGGTCATAGATCGGCAAGGTGGGGGGGGGGGGGGGGGAGGCCCCAGATGGGTGGTCCTCCTCAATTTTGGAACATGAGTGAGTGAATCAGGGGGAGACTCCTCCTCTTGCCGACCTTTTTTTGACCACCTTGTTCGGCGGAGTCCATGCGATGGTCCCCCTCCTCAATTTTGGGTCCATGAGTGCGTGGATCAGGGGGAGACTTCTTCCTTGCCGACCTATGATTTTATAATAAAATGTCGATAGATTTTGGCCAGCTTTCAGCCGGCAAAATATATTAGGGGGACCATGTTATTTTTTCCGACCTTCGGTCGGAAATTAGCTTGGGGGGGGGGGGGTAAAATTTATCCTCCTGTTCACTATGNTTTTTTATATTCTCGAATAAACATTGAAAACTCTTGATAATATTCATTTTCGGCTATAGCAGACTCGACTTCTTGACTTTCGATCGAGAAGTTTGATTTATCATCAAAACTAAAAAATTTTTTAATTTGCCCAATTCAGATAAATTTTTACTTCTTCATTCCTGGTTGAATCACATAAACAAGCGTAAAATAGAAAAACAATAAGATGCATATCGTTAACACAATGTTTCTCCAAAAATTATTTTTCCTTAAAGGAGAGGGTAAGAATTAGGGACTAATCTCTGAAAAAATTTGTTGCCACAACAGCCTATATAGGGGTAAAATCATGCGAAAAATCGATTGCGCGCAAGCTTGAAAACGCTTCCCTGATTCAGGGAAATAGATGTATGTATTGAATTGAAAATCGAAAAAGTTTGAAATTTCTCCCTCAAAATCATATTTGTGGGGATAATTTCATGCGAGAAATCGATTGCGCGTATTCCCGAATCATGAAAATGTTTCCTTGACCCTGATTCAGGGAAATAAGAGTGTGCATTGAAGCAAAAATCGAACATGTACTAATTTCCCTGAATCAGGGTCAGGAAAGCGTTTTCAAGTTTCGGAAATGCGCGCAATCGATTCTCCGCATAAAATTATCCCCAGGAAGCTGATTTTGAGGCAGGAAATTCAAAATTTTTTCGATTTTCACTTCAATACAAAACACTCATTTCCCTGAATCCGGGTCAGGTAAGCGTTTTCAAGCTTCGAGAATGCGCGCAATCGATTTTTCGCATGATTTTACCCCTATATAGGCTGTTTTGGTAAAAAACTTTTTTTCAGAGATTAGTCCCTAATTCTTACCCCCTTTAAAAAAAATTAATTTTTTAATTTTTAAAACTTTATACCTGGATATATTTTGAGTAGGATATGTAATAGGGGCATAAATAATTTCGTCTGACGGAGTCGGAATTGATACAAATAATGGCTTTTTGAAGACCATATTCTGAATAATAAAAAGCCTAAATTTGAGTTTTTTTTATTCACTTTTATGAAAAATTAAATCAAAATTAATAAATAAATTCAACAAAAGTACACTCCAATAAAGTGACTTTGATGTATCATAGAATAAATAGAAAACATTATTTTCCGGTCGATAAGGTATTAAGAAATTTCTTTGGTGAAACAACCCGATGGAATGACTCATCACAGGTGTTAAAAAATCGATTGTTTTTTTTTATTACGTTGGTGCATAATTATCCGCAATAACAAAGACAAGAGCAAAAACAAAAGTAAACAGATAAAATTAATCTTTCGGTGGATAGTCACCTTCTTTATCTTCTAGGCTTGTATCACCAGATTTAAACCAAAAATTAAACCATTCATAGCATGTTTTTTGGCCGATTGTTCCATCTCCAAAAACTTTGTTGATCTCACGACATGACTCATAAACAGTAATGCCTTTCTCAAAGTGATATAGCACCGCTTTTTGCATAAGAAAAAATTGCTATACTCTTTTAATTTTATCGGTTTTTGTTATGTGATTCATTCGATGTATGATTCAGAAATTTATCATGTACTCGGTTGTAAACAATCGATTTAATAAATACAGTGATAATCCGATACCACGCCCCATCCTATACCACGCCCCCTCCCCGAAAATCCGATACCACGCCCCACAAAATGGAAATTTTTTTGGGGGGCGTGGTAATGGAATTTTGAGATTTCCTATGCTTTTTCATCGATTGGTTAAATGAATATAAAAAAATTGTATTTTAAACGATAATTTTTTGTGCTAATTTAAGGGGGGATAAGGTATACCGTTAACTGAAAAATTTTTTCGTCAAAATTCTTTCAAATTTGTGTTATTCCGCCCAAGAACGGTTGTATGTAAATTTTCGTCGATTTTGAAAAAAATTGTTCCAAAAAATTTTGCCTTGGGGTACCAAGCTCACAGAGAACTGCACCTTATTATTGGCAATGTTACATTTCCCAAGCAGAAGTTTCCCAAGTGGACATTTCCCAAGCGGACATTTTCCAAGTGAAGTAAAACTGTTTCTAGGTCAGAAAAACACTTTCTGATCAAGTTTTGAAAGTTCGATTTTCGACCCATGGTGGCCGGATGGCCTGGCGGGTCAATTGGGGGTCGAAAATCGAACTTTCAAAACTTACTCCAAAAATGATCAGAAAGTGTTTTTCTGACCTAGAAACAGTTTTTTAAGTCGATTTAAAGCCTATTCGAGCAAAATAAAATTGAATTGGAACCCCCGAAAGTTCGATTTTTTCCAAAAATCGATATTTTCCCAGAATCAGAGTCAAGAAAGCATTTTCACGCTTCGGGAATGCGCAATCGATTTTTCGCATGATTTTACCCCTATATAGGTCAAAAATCGAGAAAAATTTTTTTCGGAGAATGACCCCCAAATGGCTCCCCCCAAACTAACAATTTAAAAAAAACTAAAACTTTCAAAAAAATTTTTCAGTTAACGGTATACCTTATTATTATCCCCCCTTAAATTAGCACAAAAAAATTTCGTTTAAAATATAATTTTTTATATTCATTTAACTAATCGATGAAAAAGCCCCCTCAAAAGTCCGTTACCACGCCCCTCGATCCCTTATCACGCCCCCTCCCCGAAAATCCGATAACACGCCCCACAAAATGGAGGGGCGTGGTATCGGATTTCCACTGTAGTTTAATGGTGAGAACAGGGGGCGAAAAGGTGGTACCACCCACGGATGGTGGTGGGTGGTACCACTCGGGGTGGTGGTGGGTAGTTCCACCCACACCACCCATCTAATTTTTTTTGACTATATTGCACCTAGTTTTTTTGGTGCTAGTAGAGAATAGGTATCCAACGAACCTTTGGGTATCCAATGAAACTTTATGTATCCAATGAAATTTTTACGTATCCAATGAAAATTTATGTATCCAATGAAATTTTTATGTATCCAATGAAACTTTATGTATCCAATGAAACTTTATTAACAAATTCAACAAAAACCAAAAAGAAAAAACTATACAGGGTATTGGGTTCTTATCTCCTCCAAAATATGCTGGAAAATTTTTTTACCCCCATGAAACCTACGAAACATGTACTGATATAAATAGGTTGGAAGGAGTTCGGAGTTTGTCCCGTGCAAATGGCGCAGACTAGTCTTTAAAGCCCCCCAAGTAGCTTCAATTCCTTGTGTGTGTACTTGACGGTCCGTTGGGTCAACAAAATAAAGGCGATGGTTGACCCAACGGTGGTCATACTGCTGCTGAAGGGTTCTTATTCCCCCATAAGCTCAGTCGTCAGATATCATGATACTTCCGGCCTCTATATTGTCAGCTATTATAGGCATTTGGATACATAAAGTTTCATTAGATACATAAAGTTTCATTGGATACCTATTGTCGACTAGCACCGCAAATTTTCGTGAATTTTCAATTTTGATGATCTATCCCATATTGTTTTTGTTCAAATTTAATTTTTAAGATGAATTTATAGGAGATTTTTGTCAATTTTTTCGAATCCTAGAAGGTTTTTTGTCAAATTTTTTTCAATCTACCTTTCGTAACTTAATTAATTTTAAAGCTATTTCTAAATCGACGAATTCCACACAAGCGCAGATTATATTAAGACCATATCTAAATCAGTTATTCAAAACTTTAAGTAAATATTGTTATAACGATCCAAACGCTTTCGTTACGAAAATGGACAATTTGACAATGTTATCTGGACTTTTTCAAGTAGTTTTTTTCGTGAAGCAAAAACTAATTGTTTAAAGTTTTAGGAACATTTAATGGAATTTTTAGAACATTATCAACTTTACAAATTATGTGGTGCATCTAAAGTATACAGATACTTGAGCAATTAAAAATGTTATTCGAAAATTTTTTATTGAATGTTACTTTATTTTATTATAAATTTTTTTACACTAAACTTTATATTAGTTTGGACTAAGTTGATATTTTTAAAAGACAAAAACGCAGCAAAAAATGTTAAGGCGCTATTTATACTTCCGTCGTGTAGCGACGCGTCTTACGGCCGAACTATAAACACTGTCGTACGACATGTCGTACAACGTGTGTGACATGTCGTACGACGTAGAACGACACAAAAATGCACTGTCGTGTCGCGACACGGCAGAACTATAAATCCCGCCTAAGACAGATTGTCTGAAGGTTTTCGAAGATGAAAGTACCAAGCAAAAAAGTCATCGTCTCAGATTTTTTTCAATTTTTGCCCAAAAGTAACTGTATGACCCCAACATAAAAACTCCGTCTTCGTAAAATCCAAAACTTTTTCGTATTCAAAGATATAGTCCTTCAAAGTTAGACACCTGGAGCGAAGAGCAAAAATTGGACCCATTTAGTTAAAACGCGATATCTCAGCCAATTTAAAAGATTTTCAAATACAGTCTTTTTTAATTTATTGGTATGATATTGTAGTAAAATTTTGTAGTACATCATTTTTTGATCCGACATACTTCCAAGGAGATGTGACTATTTTATTGAAATTTTGGCAGTTTTGTACAGGCTCCAATTTTACACAAAAATGGCTCTAGAAATTCCACGTTAATTCAGCCCTGAGGTTGGAAAGCTGATTTAGCAAGAAGAATACCAGTATTAATAAATAAATAAAAAATTTTAAAAATTCAAGTACCTATTTTTGAGATATGGCCTTATGAAGTTGGCCATCTCGAGGAGGTCAAAAATTGAAAATTCTTTAGATTAGCGAAATTTGACATAATTTATATATATTCGGAAAATTCATGAAAAATGGAGCATTTTTTGTTTTTACAGTAAATTCTGAATCGTTATTGTTGTCGAGAAAATCGCGTTTGAAGTTGGCGATTTTTGGAATTAGTTTTGAATTTAAATTTCCCGCCAAAATTGAAAATCAGGGTCTTTAAATTTTTCTTTTTTTATATAACAAATCTTATGAATTTCTCTCTTGTTTCTTACTCTCTTATATTCTTTTCTTATTTCTTTCCATAAATTGTCTAAAAATTTTCTTTCTTGCTCTCATACAATCTCGCTTTCTTTTTATTTGCTCAATAAAAATTGTGTCCTGTGCTTTGTATTCAAGTAGAAATTTT
>OZJO01005336.1:0-20272 GCA_900406225.1 Acrobeloides nanus | reverse complement strand
CACCGGAAATTTTAATTCATTATTATTTCCTTTTGTTTATATTTTTGAATAAATTGTTTTTTAGTGAGCGTAGATTTGTTAAGAGAGGAGGGGGTAAACTTTACGGCCAGGGATCGATTGTTATACTTGACAAGAAACAAGGGAGTAGTGACAAGTGATGAGTGACAAGTTACAAAAATAATGGGAAAAAACCGACAAGTTGGCACTTGAAAAGAGACAAGTTCACTTTTATTAAGAATTTTTAACAAGCACGAAGTGCGGTGGCCAAAAAAAGTTGCCAAAAATTTTACACTTCAGCCCATACATGGGCAGGGGGGGGGGTGGGGTACTGTACCCCCCCCCTTAATTCGTCGTATCGGGGGAAAAATTAATGGACCAATTCGTATTTGGGAAGCCGCCCAGCCTGAATTCGTTGTGAAAATTCGTATACGAATTCATAAATTGAGAACGAATTCGTATTTCGACTTTTTCGCCTGTCGGCATTTTTTTGATCGACAGTAACCTTTGGGGCCAATTCGTATTTTGGGGCTCAATATCCCCTGCTATCCATGTATGCTTCAGCCCCTCTGAAATTTTTTCTGGCTACGCCCCTGCGTGCTAGTAATACATTCGTGTTTAGTGAAAAAAACTGTCTTAATATCAAAGGACTATGATGCATTTTTTTCCAAAACCGATTTTACAGAATGGACAACACGCTTCTGGACCACATTTTTGAAAGGGGGTTCAAAAATTTTTTAATTCTAACGCCCTTATATCTCGAAAACTGATCTTCATCGATTTCTCTTTTGAAATAATTTATTTTAAAAAGGAATGAATTAAATGGCAATGATAAAGGACAGTACTATCACATAAATATATAAGCAATTCTACAGGGTGTCCCAAAAAAGTAGAATTTTTATGATTTTTTCATGAATTTTGACCGGAAAATTTTTAAAAAAACTCGTATAAGGGTAATTTGATGCGGAGAATTTATTGCGCGCACTCCCGAAGCGTGAAAACGCTTCCTTGACCCTGATTCAAGATAGCATGTTGAAGCGAAAATGAAAAAAAATTCGGATTTAGACCGGATATCCGACTACCTAGGGTTTTTCTACTCGAGAAATTGATTGCGTAACGTGAAAATGCTTCCTTGCCCCTGATTCATGGAAAGGATGGGTGTATTCAATTGAAAAAAGATCATTGAAGCTGTATATTTTTAAGTTGATCAAAAATCACAATTTACCACTTTTTAGGACCAGGGAAGCGTTATCATGTTTCGAAAACACACGCAATCGATTTCTCGAATAGAAAAACTCGGATATCCGATCAAAATCCGAATTTTTTCATTTTTGCATCAATACGCTACCCTGAATCAGGGTCAAGGAAGCGTTTTCACACTTCGGGAGTCGCGCAATCGATTCCCTGCATCAAATTACCTCTATAGAGATCGTTTTTAGAAAAAATTTTCGGGTCCAAAACTCATAAAAAAATCACGAAAATTTCACTATTTTGGGACACCCTCTATAATTTATATTTAAAACTATTATTTTGACATAACCGATATGTTGATGTTTGTTGCGGTAGCTTGAATTTTTGGGCAATCAATGGCTTCACCATCAACAGTGATCACACTTCCGGTATCTATAGGCTCTAAGCGGAAGGATTTCACAGCTACCATCTAAATTGTTTTTACCAATTTGATACAAATGGGTGCATAAAAATATGTTGGAACTGTTTATTCGTTCAGAAAAAAGTAGATTCGAGAATTTTCCGATGATTCTAGATTCTTTAAAAAGGAAAAATTTGCCCCACTTTTTTTAGGAACCCAACTATTGTTTAGGTCTCGCTAAAAAGTTAATTAAATTTTGGGAAATGTGAAATGCTTGCATAAGGGTTTACAGTTAGGCCTAGGCTTATGGTTCATAAGTATGCAAGGGGGAGGGGAGACTCCCCCTGACCCACGCACTTATGGACCCAAGATTGAGGGAGGAGACTACCTCATCGGAGGCCTCTCCCCCCCCCCCCACCTTGCCGATCCATGTTAAAGTTATCTTAAACTTAGGCCTAAGCATGGAAACAAGTGCTGCTTGAAGTCACTCTCAGAATCTGCAAGCGTCGGAGGCGCTCGGCCCCAATATTTCATGATATAAAAAATAATTAAAAATTTTTTCAAATTACCCTAAAGAAATCAAATTGTTGATGCCCACTTCTTCCAAAATAGCCTTCAACAGCCAATAAAAATTTGGTTACGTTAATCCTCGAATCAACATCATTCTTCAAAATGTATGTCAAATAAATTTGGTCATCGACCAGACTAGCTTGATGTACATAGTCGCCATTATTGCTAATGTGGGATAGGGACATCTAAATTTTAATTTTTTTAATAAGTGTATATGATATTCTATTGGTGATATGTATTTTTAAACTTTGCAATTATGTTTTAAATTGCAAGTTCGGATGTTCTGCTTCTTTAACCGTTGCGCTATGGGCCAAAAAAATTTTTGAATTTGGCGCGGAAATGGTCTACATCAATAAGTAATGCTTACTGCATAAACTAACAAAAATTCATCTTCTATAGTTTCCCAGTTCTCCGGTATTTCTTCATTCAAACGAGGGATCTTGCCATAATCCGAGCCATGATGAGCTTCGAAAAATTCGGTCAAATCTTCTTCATCTTTTACAGTAGAACTTTTGGCGGAAGTTGAGCTAGAAACACTGGTGCCATACACTTTTGTTGGTTCAATAGTTTTTGCTTCGGAAGGCTCACTTCTGAGATATGAAAGACGGCCTTTATAGGTTCGGAAATCTAAAATCAGAAAATTTGGTGGTTAAAAATGGTTGGTACTTACCGATAAGTCTAACTACTGCACCAAAAAATAGCCTCAAATTGCCCATGAATCTCCATTTTTCACTTTCGGTATCTTAAAAAATTTATTAGTAAAAAGTTACAATAATTGTAGCAACCCAGATATTTGCCGCAACCCCTGAATTTGACATTTTCGAAACGAAAAATGCTTCTCTAATTCAGGGAAGGCCTGTGTTTTGTCAAAAATTGACTTTTTTGGTTAAAAATGCCAAGCATTTACGAGGGACATGCACAAAGTGACGCTTGAATTTTTCAAAAAGTCCTATATATTTTTGAAAGAGCATACCTGATAACCCTTTAGAAATAACAAAATTAGCTGCTATAACACTAATCCTGCGGAAATAAACATTTTTTAAGAAATGGAAAAAACTTTTGGACGATAAGTGGAGTCGAACCCCGGAGCGTCCAGTTATTGGTCTGCAACCAATCCACCGAGCCATCCTGCTTTTTGATTGAAGGGATCATTTTTTCGGCGAGGGGTCATTTGCGTCCGACTATTTGCGTCCGGAAGCATCCGTCTCGGACATTTGAGTCCCGTGCATTTGGAAAAGTCCGAGACGCAAATTTCCGGACGCAAGTGACCGTTCGCCATTTTTTCCTATATAATAGTGTATATTTTTTATCTCCTCATGATTAGAGTTATAGCAGCTAATTTAGTTATTTCTAAAGGGTTATCAGGTGTGCTCTTTCAGAGTATATAGGACTTTTTGAAAAATTCAAACATCACATCGTACATGTCCCTTGTTAGATTATTTTTATGAAAGGAGTTGTGACTGGGAGATCTTTTTTTCTATTACATATCCAAATTTTTTGAATTTATTTTTTTGAGCAAACTACGACTTTGGTTAAATTGCAAAATTGAACGTCAGTTTTATTTAATTTAGAATTTCCGGATGAACTTTTCGTACATTGTAGATTTTCAAGTAGGTGGAAATGTTTGACAAGCATGAAAATCACGTGATTTTTATAAGATTTTCACTTGATGAAAAATGAGACCTCAAAAGGTATCTTTCCAATTTGTTTAATCTTTAAATTTCAACAACAATTCAAAGAATCTTCGGAGATACTCTATACCCCATTAACGTAGTCTAAAATCGAAAAATTTTATTTTCAAAATTTTTTCAAAACTGACCCTATTAAGGGTAATTTTATGCGGAAAACACGTTGGCGATGTTGTTTTTGCGCAAAAACGCTCCCATTTTTTAGAAAATCAAATTTTCGAACACACAACGAACATATTTCGAAAAAGCTAATATGCAAAAATTCGATTTTCTAAAAAATGGAAGCGTTTTTAAGCAAAAATGATATGTTTCCCGCATAAAATTACCCCTAATAGGGTCATTTTTGAGAAAATTTCGAAAAATAAAATTCGATTTTTAGACCACTCTCAATGTGAGTATAAGAGCCGAAGTAGTTCCGAATCTTCCTATGAATTTGTTTGATCAACATTATCGTTATCAGCCCAAAAATTCCTACCAATATCAGCCATCATTCCCCAACCAATCGATAAAAACGAGCCCAATTGCTGTGTCGGAGTCTCCACATGGGTTAAATTGATTGGAAAAGCTAATACTTCTAAATCGGGCAAGATCGTATAAGCAGTCTCGTGGAATGGTCCATCCTTCATCGGCAATCGAAAAAATAAAATTTTAAACAAATAAAATAAAATGAATTTTACTAACTTTCTATAGCTAGATATTGAAGCCAGCAGTCCATTTCCAGTTCCAGTAGGTATTATTCCAAAAGGGATTTTTAGGAGTTCTGATTTGTCAGGGCGTTGTAATATGCCGTTTAGGATCTAAATTTTTTCATTTTTATAGCCTGATGCACGCTTCGAACATCGATATTACGCCGATGTTCACAAACGAAAACGTTACAAACGCTGACGTAAATGTTACATACGCCGACATCGACGTAGACAAAATTATCCGATTTGGAGCCATTTTTGAAATTCTCATATTTTCAATTTTTAGGGGATAATCTTCTAATTTTTTGATTTTTACAAAAAATTTTGCTAAAAAATAATAGTACGGGTAGACACAGGAATAAGTTTTTTATTTTTATGATTTTGCAGATTTGTGGGAGAAGAGCAAATTTGACAATTGTTTCAATTTTTGCCTAGCAACCTATTTTTCTGAAGAAATTTTAAGTCTATCTAAAAATTCTTTACCTCAAACATTAGTCCATCCCCTGAACAAATAACAATTGCGTTAAATTTTTTTAAATCTTGGCGTGTTTTGATAATAGAACTAGCGTGACCAGCATGTTCTAAAAAAATTGATATTTCTTATACAGGGCGGCGTAAAAAAATTCACTTCTGTGATTTTTCTAGACGAAATGTTTTTTCTAAAAATAACTCCTCTAGCGTTAATTGATATATAAGGATCGATTTCTCGCATCTAAACTCTCGAACTCTGAAAATGCTTCACTAGCCAGTATGAAAGCAAATTGAATTTTTGAAACAAAAATGGTCATTTTTCGCATTTTAAACTGTAAATCACTTTTCTAGGGGTAATTTTATACGAGAGATTGATATCATTTCTGATTTAGTGACTCGTTTTTATGCCTTGTAGTCATCTTAATCGATTTCTCGCATAAAATTTTCACGAGAAAAAATTTTCTAGGGATAAAAAAATGCGGAAAATGACCATTTTCGCTTCAAAAACACAATTTTTTCCCTGAACCAGGGTCATTTCCAGGATCCGAGAATGCGTGCAAGCATAAAATTACCTCTGGAGGGTCATTTTTAGAACAAAATTTCCGGCTCCCAAAAAATCACAAAATCCACTTTTTTTCGAAATCCTGTAATAGAAAATTAACCTGTAGTAATAAGCTCGTATTTTATATTCTTCTTTTCAAGTTCAGGTGCAATTTTTTTCTCAAAAACTTGAATACTTTGACCCGTGCCACTATGAGGATTTACAAAAATCAATAAATTTCCCGCTGGAGCCATGTCTGTAAATAAAAATATAAAAAATTTGTTACTAGAAATTTTCTGTTCAAAATGTACGAGTGTCCTAGAAAAAAGGGCACTTTTCGTGATATTTACATGAATTTGGGACACGAAAAATTTTTTCTAAAAATGTCCTCTATAAGGGTAATTTTTATGCGGGGAAATTTTCCCGAACCCTGAAAATGCTTTCCTGATTCTAAGAAAAACTTGGATTTTTGAAGCAAAAATGGTCATTTTTCGCAAGTTTCTCTGAATTTGGGTCAGGGAAGCGTTTTCGCACTTCATGAATGTGCGCAATCGATTCCTCGCATAAAATTACCCCTATAGGGAAAATCGAATTTTTGCCACAAAATGAAATTTTGGCCTTAAAATCGAATTTTGCGCAAATATCGATTTTTTGGCAAAAATTTATATTTGTCCAAAATTCGAATTTTTGTCAAAAAATCGAATTTTGTTCTTAAAATCGAAAAAAATCGAATTTTTACCAAAAATTCGAATTTTGTCCTTAAAATCGAAACTCTATAGGGGTAATTTTATGCGGGGAATCGATTGCGCACATTCTCGAACTCTGAAAATGTTTCCCTGATCCTTATTCTAAGAAAAATTTGGATATTTGAAGCAAAAATGGTCATTTTTCCCATTTTCTCCTGAGTCAGGGAAGCATTTTCGCGCTTCATGAATGTGCGCAATCGATTCCTCACATGTGTCAAAAATCGAAAATTTCCGATGTCATTTTTAGAAGAAAATAAATTCCTGGTTCCAAATTCATGTAAAATCACGAAAAGTGGCCTTTTTCTGGGATACCCTGTATATTTGTACAAATTGATATTTTTATGAATAAACACGAAAAAAACAACCAAAACTCCGATTTTGATTAATAAAACAAAATTATACGCATTTCTGCTCTTATTTAAACTTGTGTGAAAAATCGATTTTTTAAGAGAAATTTTAAACTTACAAATAAATAAGTCCGAATTTTTTATTCACTTACTACAAAGAACTATCAATGACAGGCGGACTGTTGATCTGAGCGACGCTTTTAACTAACCGGCAAGAAATGCTGCCGCTACGATTAGAGATCAAAGTCCAATTTTCACATTTGATAGATGGAAGCAGCATATATATGTACGGCTGTGACTCACGACCAGGCCTGGCCATTCAGGCACTCTTTTTTTTATTCAAAAATGTGCGCACATAAAATTTATAGTGCTTACTAACCCATTTTTAATTTTTTATGAATTTTTAAAATTTTTGCCCTATTTTTTAAAAAAGTTTTTAAAATTTTAAACCATTTTTTTATTTTTTGCAAAAAAATTAAAAATTTTTACCGGGACAAAAACTTTCGAGCACGCTTAGGATCGAAGCTGAGATCAATTTCTATGAGCCGATCATCTTTGCTACTCGGTCACGTGGACTAATAATAATTACTAACAAAATTGCACTAAAGACTTAATTTAAAAGGTGGTAAGGGCCTAAAAAATTGATTTTGATTTGGGTCATTTTTCTTCTCTCACCGAGCCCTATCGATTGGTACAGGCCGTGACGGAATTGGACTTAAAATGACAGAGATATAAAGTTTTTCACAGAGAGGTTGAATAAAAAGTGCCGGTTACATAGCAAAGTGCGAAGTGGTGTCAAAGCACGCATAAGGTCGAGGATTCAATCCCGCGCAGAGCCATTTCTTTTTGCAGTACCTAAAATCGATAAAAAAAATTTTGTCTAGGTGTATTTTTAGCTCAAAAACATGAATTTGATGTTTTTATCACTCCAAAACCTCCGAAAAATGACTTTTTCACAAATTGAAAAAATCGTATTTCCTGAGGTTTTGGAGTAATAAAAATATCAAATTCATGTTTTTGGACTAAAAATGCCCCTAGGCAAAATTTTTTATCGATTTTGGACATTGCAAAAAGAGATGGCTTCTAACAGGATTGAACCCTCGAGTTTATGCGTATAGTTGGCGCTACTTTGCACTTTGCCATGTAACTGGTACTTCTTTTAAATCTCTCTGTGAAAGACGTTATAGCACAGACGGACACACATAGCGCGTTTAATGTTTTAGGATGCGCGGTGCGTAATTTCTGATCAAAAAAATAAACCAAGATCATAAAAAATAAACAGAATATGCCAATTTTAACATTCACGCCTCACCTTTTCCTTAAATTATAATTGAGGTTCGATCCTCTAATACAAGGTTTCTATGGAGACTTACTTATTACCTTCTGTAATTATAGCTATGATTAATATTAGGCACTACTACGGATTAGCTGCCGCAAATGGCAGGGCTATTTTTTCCAAAAAGTTTTTATATAACAAAATGGGATTGTCAGGAATTTTTTTAAAATATCTTTAAAAACAAAAAACAATCTAAACTTGAACTTTGCTATTGATGAACTTTGCTATTAAATTTTAATAAGCAGAAAAAATTTTCAAAAAAAGATCAAGGTTGTTTGTCTAGACATTTTCTATATAAGAAAATGGTTTACCAATACATGCTTATCAGTTGAATTACAGGGTAACCCCAAAAATGGCAATTTTGCGGTTTTTGGCTGATTCCTTCAAGTTTTTTAATTTTCATCAAAAGAACTTTATAGAGGGTTTTCTATGCAATGAATCAATTACACGCATTTTTTTCTTTTTTCCTGATCCTGATTCAGGGAAGAGATGTGTGTATAAGGTTGCGAATGGAAATTTGAAATATTTCCAAAATGGAAATATTCCCAGAAATGAGTTTAAATTTTTTCGCTTCAATAAACATGATTTTATTGAAATTCAGGCAACTTTTATTTATTGCACAGCACAAAACTAAAAGTCAATAAAAACGAGATTTTCATAAAAAGTGATGTTCTACAAAGTTGTTTCCCATGGTCTCAGAAGCAACTATGTAGAACATCACTTTTTATGAAATTGAAATAAAACCTACAAAGGGTTGATGTTCTACAAAGTTGCTACTGAGACCATGAGGGTGCGCGTTATCAGTTGTGCCGCGCTCGGCACGACGTTAGCAGCGCGTTAGCAGTTGTGCCGCGAGTTGTACCGCCGTTTTACAACGCGGCACAACTCGCGGCACGACCGGCACAACTGCTAACGTTGTGCCANAACGACCGGCACAACTGCTAACGTCGTGCCGTAGTGGAACGGCACAACTGCTAACGCCGCATCTAACGTCGTGCCGAGCGCGGCACGACTGATAACGCGCACCCTGAAGAACAACTTTGTAGAATATCACTTTTTATGAAAACCTTGTTTTTATTAACTTGTTTAATGTTGTGATGTGCAATGAATAAAAAGTTTTGTTGCAAATGAATAAAAGTTGCCTGAATTTCAGTAAAATCGTGTTTATTGAAACGAAAAATTCAAACACGTTTCCGGAAATATTTATACTTGAAAATATTTCCGGAAATTTGTGCAACCCCATATATGTATTGAAACAAAAATAGGTTAATACAGGGTCAGAGAAGCTTTCTCAAGATCCGGCAATACGCGCAATTGATTTCTCGTATAAAATTGCCTCCTGTAGAGTAAGGAATAGTCGCAAGTGTCAGTCAGATTTTTAATATTTAGACACGCAAATCGATAGATAACATGATTATAAGACACGCGGTGTAAAAATTTCTTTCCCATACAAGGTTTAAGGTAGGTTTCAGAACATAAGAAGTGCTTAAAAGAAATTAGTCACTATATGCAAAAAGTTATGGCTGGGATTCGAACCCTGACCATCAGAGTCAAAGGCGAAAGCGCTACCGAATGCGCCACTCGTGCTTCGAATCATACTTATAACTTTTATTGTGTACTTTATACTTTATCTATCTTATTTTACCAACAGCAACATGATCAAAAAGGCAAAGGAATAAGATAATTTTTTGGCCTTTTGCAAATATTCATCTACACTTCTTATGTTCTGAAACCTACCTAAAACTCGTATGGGAAAGAAATTTTTACACATATAGCGCGTTTAATGTTTTAGGAGGATAAATTTGGTTTCCAAATAACGCAAAATCTTTTTGTTTATGGGAGGAATTGAATCAGAGTCTTTTACAAAATTTAAACGAAAATAGTCCAGCGCGATGGACCGATAGGCCAATACACGAGAGATCTTTTGCTAATTTTTCTTATAAAGATAGGTTTTCTTTTTTGTCGGCGCTATGATCTAAACCCGACACCTTTGTGGTACAATGGCCGATGCCTTCGCCACTACACCACAGAGGCTTCTGATTCAGATATAAGACAAAATTCGTTCATGTTCTAAAGGAAAAAGTCGAAAAATAATTTAATTTCTTTATTTTTTTAATATATTTTTAAAATTTTTCTTTGTCAATGGCAAAATCTTTTGTATCCTGCTAGGAATCGAACTTGAGAGCAATTTCTACGAGCCGACTGTCTTCGCCACTCGGCCATGAGGGCTTCTTAATCGAGATTATTAAATTTCAACTATAAGGCTTACGTAAAACATGATATGGAGCTAAAAATTTTTTCTTGAAGAGTAGCCCCATGATTTTGGTGTTATTTTTCTTCTCTCACCGAGCCCTATTGATTGATATAGGTCGTGACGGAATTGGACTTAAGGTGACGGAGATAGCACCAACAGACACACATAGCGCTTTTAATGTTTTAGGATAGTTTTTAAAAATCTTATTTGTACAATGATTTTAAAAGAAGAAGATTTAATTCGAACTTTGTATTGTCTGGACTCCACAACAAATAGTGGAGCATATTAATCCGTTTCGTAGTGCCAAAGCTTGGAAAAAATCAGCGGTTTATGAAAGATTATATATAAGTACTCAAGGATTTAGAGTGTGATATTATCTGTTTAAATTTTTAGAAAACAATTTTTAAGGAGTATTGTCTTCGCACTTTTAGACCATATTATAAAAATAATCACAGATGTATGGTTCTGTCATTTTCGTTAAACTGTGAATAAAACTCTTCAAAAACTATCATACTACATACATCATAATGAAACAAATTTATGTATAGAACGGAGAGTCCGAGCGCTGCCGCGCTCAGAAGGAAAAAGAGAATCTCCGAGCGGCACTCTGAGCGGTTTAAAAAAAATTGAATTTTTTGTTTTTACTCTAGAGTGAAAAATTCTAATAAAATAATTAAAAAAAGTGGAAAAATTTTTTGTCTCCTATTTCGATGATCTCGGTGTCAAACAAATCTCTCATCTCCCCCTACAACCTTTGTTTTAGCAATGGAGAGGGTTTAAATCTAACGTTCCCTATTCGCCTGCACAACAGATATAGACATTACACGATTATGCATAGTAGTAGGATATATTTTATTGCATACATAAAAAAATTAAAATTGATGGAGATATGATTTTTTGAAATTTTGATTGTGTAATTATAAAGATAAAAATATTGGATTGTACAGTAGATTCTCGATAGTACGGTCCCCCAAAATCAAAATTTCAAAAATTATATCTCCGTCAATTTTAATACTATTTTTTTCGTTAACCACATTTTCCCTAAAATTCTATATAAGATTTTAAGGAAAATGTGGTAACGAAAAAAATATCATTAAAATTGACGGAGATATGATTTTTTGAAATTTTGATTTGGGAGACCGTACTATCGAGAATCCACTGTATAAATAGTTCGTATCAGCTGAAGTGAAAAAAGTTTCTCCACATGACAAAGTGGATAAAGAAGCCGCTCATCCAATCTGGCAATTTAAGCAATGTTGGCCGCAAGTTCGATTCCACTAGTGCAAAAATTTTGATGTTTAAAAAAATTTATTTTACGAACAATGATGCAAAAAATTGTTGCTCCATTGTTTGTAAAAGAAATTTTTTTAAACATCATAATTTGTGCTCTATTGAGATCGAAATTGCGGGCCCAACGTTACTTAACTTGCCAGATCGGACAGGCTGCTTCCTTATCCACTTTGCTATGTAGGCGAAATTTTTTCTACTCCAGTTGATACGAACTATACTAGAAAAATGTATTATGGTGTATATTGACAGATTATACCATTAGGAACTCCGAAAGCTTCACACAAACTAGGATTCCATTCATTTTCACCTCTAGCAAAAGCAAAAAAGCATGCTCCTGTAGGCGGTGGACTATTGGGATTCCAGCCTGTATAATCTACTGCACTTCCATCTGCCCAAACGTAATGGCCATTGTTATTGGGATCATGAACTCCTAGCATAAATCTTTCGGCGCATCCATTACCGGTAAAAGCATCCATCATTCCTAAAATATTGGGTCGATCAATAATTTCTCGGCTTTTGAGCGTTGCGTCGAATCTTGTCGAAAATGACTCCTCCGAGAGTTTTAGTATGCGAGGAATCAATTGCGCGTGTTGAAAAATCTTGAAAGCGAGCCGCGAAAATGCTTTCCTGACCCTGATTCAGGCAAATTTTTACGATTTTTGGCCAAAAAAATAGTTTTTGATCCCCAAAATGAGTTTTCCAGGGAAATTGATGTTTCTCATAAAATTTCGCATGAAAATGACTCCTTTATGTCAATTTTTGAAAAAAGTTATGATTATTTATGCAAATTTTCATGATTGGGCCACTATAGCCGATTCGACCCTTTCTTCCTATCAAAATCAAAAAATTTCTTCAGATTCGAGTTCTCCAAGTCGAAAATCTCTGAGTAGAAAAAATCAGCTGATTTGGAAAACTTTTTGAAAATTCGGGTTTTTATTCCAATGGGGCCAAAAACTCGAATTTTCAAAAAGTTCTCCAAATCGGCTGAACGATTTCCAGACAATTTCCGGACTGCTAGCGTCCAGAAATTCGTATTTCCAGACGGCTAGCGTCCGGACACGATTTCCGGACTGCTAGCGTCCGGAAATACTATAATTTCCAGACGGCTAGCGTTCGAAAATCGTCGTGAAATGCGTTTCACGACTGCTAGCGCGCACCCTAAATGAGCTCTCTAATCCTTAGTAGTACCAAATTTTTCTATAACAATAGTTTATTTATTCACCTTGAACAACACTCATCTCCTGGTCACTATGAATTATCATTGGCACTGCTGTTTCATATGTTCCTTTGCAATTTTCTATAATATCTTCAAAACTTGTGTCTGGGTGTTCGCCATTCTAAATAATTTTAATATACATGGAATTGGCATTTTAAATTTCGCGCAGATCCTGGCTGCATACATTTGGGGTTGTTTCATATAACAAGATTCCTCAGAATCATTGCTTCCTATTTAGTTCTACCATAGCTGAACAGGGGTGCAGAAATGCACGCTAGTCGTAAAAGATTCATTTTTGCCCCTTTACACTCTATAAAATCTGGTGACTTGTTAAAGGCCAGTTTTTTACTGGTGGGTTAAAAACTTTCTTCTCTTTCTTTAGGATAAGGCTCTAAAAGTGGCTGAAGAAAATGGGATAAATGATTTTAAAGCGAGCAACGGATGACTGGAAATGTTCAGAAAGCGAAATTTGATGGTGTTCAAAACATTTCAAGGAGAAGCTGCAGGAATCGACGAAAGTACATTGATGGCAGCAGAGAGTATTGTGGGTACACTTAAACGAATACGCTGCTGAAAGAAATCTTTAATGTGGATGAAACTGTTGTTATTGGCAAGTGCTACTCAATATGATCTTGGTGTTTAAAGGTAAGTTTTTTTTGGTTGTGGTGTAGCTAGGGGGGAGAGCGACTGTTATAGAAGTTTAATTTGAAAGCTACAGGTGATAAATGCATTTCGGAAAAGCTTAGCAAAGAAAGAATAACGGTGTTCATAGGCGCGAATATGATCGGCTCGAAGAAATTGCCGCTCTTCGTCATTGGTAAATTCACTAAGCCGAGATGCTTCAAAAACAACACGATTCCGCTAGAATATATGGCGAATAAGAACGCTTGGATGACGGTATGACATTTAAAAAAATTTTATTCCTCTTTTTTAGGATTGATTTTTGAAAACTCCGTCTTAAGCAATGGAATCAATGCTATACGACTTTATGGACTATACGAAGAAAATAGACGAAGAAAATTTGCAAGAAGGAACAACTGAATACGTTCCCAATAAACTTTGATGGAACGATTTCGAGTTCTAATTCTCTATATTTGTTAATGTTCGTTCTCATTGTAATTTTAATTATTACTCTAGAACGAATGCGTTCGTGGCAAATGCGTCATGACGAACGCTTCGTGGCAAATGCATTCGTGTCAAATGCGTCGTGATAAAACAGTCCTGTCGTGGCAAAGAGGCTATGCCCTCTCGAGGGAGTTACTATATAGAGGGTTGACTGTACGTTACCATAGGTCGGCAAGGGGGAAGGAAGACTCCCCCTGACCCACTCACTCATGGACTCAAAATTGAGGGGGGACCACCTCATAAGACCCCGCCGAACAGGAAGGGGACCACCTCATGGGTTCCGCCGAACAGGAAGGGGACCACCTCATTGGGGGTCCCCACCTTGCCGACCTATGCACATTACTGTCCCGACTTTATAGCACCGAATGCTCTCGACTTCCGATTCCAATTTTAAAAAGCTTAAAATTACATTATAATAACATTTATTAACTTCTGGATGCCATTCCCACTGCAAAGATGGGTCACACTTTCCGTAATCCCATGCACGGCTTATAGGCAATTCACAAACAGAAGGTTTTTTTTCCGTACAATTAGCTACACGCCATTGTCTAGTTGCTTTAATCATCGCAATACAGTATCCTGTTTGATTATGACTAGGCTCACCTAAAAGAACTTATTCTTTAAACTACAGTAGGGGATCAGTCTTGGAAAAGACAATTTTTTCTTGACCCTATATTGACTAGCACCTTGGCTCAAAAAGTCAAGTTGATGCCAATTTGACCTGAGATTTTGTAATCTGGATTTTCGGCTATGGCAAATCGATTGGCGATGGGTTTGTGAGCCAAAATCAAACGCGCGCACTACCTTTTATTCTTTTATCTGCATCTATTCCATATAAACTATGACTTTGCTGTTCGAGGAAAAATCGAAAAAAAATTTTTGAGTGTTTTTTGGCCATTTTTACAACTCGACCACAAATCGATTGCTATATGACTCATCCATTGGAAAGTTGCCAGCTTTTTATTTAATGAATTGTACCTGCTCATTTGATTTTGCAATTTCAAATATTTTTACATATGTCACTGTTTTAGCCTCTATCCACACATGCAAATTTTTATTGATTGAAACTTGCTGTAAAATAGGCCAAAAAACAAAATTTTCGATTTTTCCTCGAAAGCAGTATTTTTTTCATCGTTTCGAACATTTTTTATGTTTGTCGAAAAAACTTTGAAAAAAAATTTTTGCGATAATTCGCCTCGATCGGCCCTCTCCCTTTAATTTTACCAGTCGCCCAATTTGTATAATTCCCATTTTGTATAATTCCAGAGTTTCTCCAATTCCAAACACCATTATAATTATAACCTCCCAGCCAGAATTCAGCAGCATCAATTGATGTATTAGAGAGAAAGGCGTTGGAAAATGCATTGGTGCTTGAGGCAACATGTCCTAGGTGGTTGTAACAAACGCTTTCAGCACCGCTCCACGAAGTAGGATTATCGTTCACGTTATAGTAATTACCGTTTGGACCCTTAACGCCTCCATAATAGCATTGGTCCGCAAATACACGAATACAAACAGAAGTAAAAAATGCACCATAAAAATAAAGCTTAAACATACTGACGCTAAAAAATTGTTTTTTCGAGCACTATTGATTTCAGTATTGTATATTTAAATTATGAACATCAAGTACTTTTTGTCGACTTGTATTCTTATCAATAAGGTAAAGATTTTGAGTATTAAAGGCATGAAAGCATATATTATCTATGTATAAGGCGATTCTATAGCTAGGAATGTATGTGGAAATCTTTACACTAATCTTTGTTTTAACAGTCCTAAGTCCGATTGGGAGAGGTGTCGGATTTAGTGCCTTTTTGATGCTCTTCTTTTTACATAAATAAAAGATTTCATTTGTTGTCACTTGACCCAACCGGGTTTAAGAGTGTTAAATTTAATCTTCGTTTTAAAATTGTTATACAGCAAGCATGATGTAAAGAGAACAAGACGTCAAAGGAGTGATCTACAATGCTTGTATCTGTTGTGTTAAAGGGGGTAACAATTATGACTTATTCTCAGTCGGACAAAAAATGGCCTCACAGCAGGCGGTTTTTGATGAAATTTTTTTCAGGATATGAGAATGAAGTCTCCTCTACTTGAATCCACATGAATTTTTTGGCTTCAACCCCTTACCAGGATTTAAAAAATTCATTTTTTAAAATTTTTTTGGATTTTAAAAACATAAAAATTACAAAGTTCAGAAAAATTTGAAGTTGTGACCAATTTCCAATATTTTGAGCCTCTAACCATTTTTGAGTGTGTAGAATCCGAAAAAAATATCTTTGGAATTTTTTGACCCTACCTTTTTGAAAAAAAAATTTTTGAGGGGGTACCCCCTAATTTTTTCATTTGTAAACATTTTGGAACCCCTACAAGATGGATGTCAAACGATCGTTGTGTTACAATCTGTTGTGTTATCGAACAATAGTTTTACTGTGCAAAACTGTTGTGTTGTTCAACAGAATATTTTGTTGTAATCTGTTGTGTTGTATAATAGAATGATTGGAGCAAGTTTCCCTGGTTGCTGTCACTAAACTCGGTAAAAATTTTTTTAATTTTCTTCCGGAAATTACCCATTTAGGGGTAATTTTATGCGAAAAATCAGTTGCGCGCACTCCCGCAACTTGAAAACTGCAAAAAATGGTGAAAATTCGATTTTGGCATCCCTGTGTGGTCGTTTTTGGCGGGAAGATTAACAGGATTTTCCCGCCAAAGGGATGCCAAAATCGAATTTTCACCATTTTTTCTGCACTTTTCAGGTTGCGGGAGTGCGCGCAATCGATTTTGTGCATAAAGTTATCCCTAAATGGGTAATTTCCGGAAGAAATAAAAAATTTTTTACTGAGCTTAGTCAACGTTAAGTGGCGGCAACCAGGGAAAACTTGCTCCGAATGATTCTGTTGTAATCTGTTGTATCGTGGTTATCAAGGGAGGGGGAGCCTCCCCCTAACCCACTCACTCATGGACCCAAAATTAAGGGGAGACCATCTCATGAACTTCGCCGGACATATGAGGTAGTTCATAAAAATTGGGTGTAAGAAGATTAGAAGACTACCTCAAGCTAAATAAAGGTTTTTTTTATTAAAATCTTAGCCGAGTTTAAAGAGCTGGCGGGGACCACCTCATCGGAGTCCCCTCTTCCCCCCCCCCACCTTGCCGATCTATGATCTGTTGTACAGCAGATTCAAACACTAGTGGTCTAACATAAATTCCAGGCATGAAAAAGTAATAAATTTTTAACAAATTTAAGCTTTCAACATTCACATGTTAATCTAATGAGGCTCTTATATATTTTTTATTTAATAGCTATCTATAAATGTTTGAGTACAGACTTAAGCGACTATATAGCCGGTCCGGAAGGGTGGTGCTATCATTTTTACCCAGACAACTTAACTTGGGAGCAAGCCAAAGAAAAATGTAATGATGATGGATCAATTTCCGATCTTGCAATCATTTTAAGTTCAGAAGATTCTGAATGGTTTATTAGTAAAACTTAAATAAAATTTTTTTAAATTGACAATTCTTAAAATAGATCAATCTATTATATATTTTGAACCACATTCATATTGGTGGGCAAATGCGAAAGGAATGTACAATAATAATAATTCTTTTCCGGGTTATAATTATTGGAATGATTCTGAACATACACGTATGTTAACTACAACATTTTCAAGTAAGGAAATCTTTACACGCATTTCAGATCGTTAAATACGTCGAAAACTTCCAACTTCGGAAGTTTTTTTTTCAATTTAACGGAGTTAAAATATTAAAAAAGCAGCCGAGAACTTATTGAGCAAACAAATAATTTTAGATTTCATAATTAATAGCACAGAGACCTGTTTGGCTGTTGATCCACAAAATATATTTTTTGAGACACACCTATGTAACGAAACGAATAATGTTGTGTGCTTTTATAGACCTTCGGGTAAAGTTTGAATGTTGTAGTGTTTGGATACAAAATATCGTATTTATTCTAATAGTACGACAGTTCCCAATAGAACGACACTCCCCATGGGCCTGTTTCAATTGTTGACTAAAGAAATTTCAACGACTGACTGGTGTAACTTTTTCAAGACAACCTACTGACTAGTTTGGTTTTTTATGAAGCTTAAATATAGATCATTAAAAAAAATCAAACTAGTCATTAGGTTGTCTTGAAAAAAGTTACACTCATCAGTCGTTGAAATTTCTCTAGTCAACAATTGAAACAGGCCCCAAGGGGTGTTGAAAATAGGACGACTTGAGACCGAATTTTTCAAAAAACCGGAGTCGGGGACCGGGGGGATGGATTGATCGGGAAAACCGGGGCTAAATCTCCGGTTTTAGAAAAACTGAGATCCCAACCGGGAATTTTTTTTGAAAACATTTTTTCCATCAAAATGTTAATATCAGGTCTGCAACTTAATCGCTTCCGGTGGCCTTAACTTTTTTCTTCGCAGTCAAATAACACCATTTTTTAAATGTGCGAAATTTGATGGGGAACAACTTTGTAAAACATCATTTTCCCCAAAAAATTTATTTTGGGGGCCAAAAATTCGATTTTTAGAGCCTAAGAGCATCTGATCCGTGACAAAATCGCCATATCTCTCCCAATTCATGAGTTTTTCGATGCGGGGAATCCAAAAAACGCCCTGTCTGAAAATTTTTTCTTGACCCCATATCGACTAGCACCTTGGCTATTTTTTGCCTTAAAGGACCAAGCCACTCAAAAGTTACAATCATATGAAAAAATTTTTGAATTTTTGTATACTGAAACGAAAACCCTGCATGAATTTAAACTTATTTTGCATTTTTGATCGGAGAAAATAATTGTTTACGCAAATTTCAATTAGTAAAGTTGTTCAGCATAAAATTCCCTGTCGGTTGATGCTATTTTTTAATGATTTTTCCGCAAAAAATTTAAACAAGTTTGATTATTACAACGAAAACATGTATACGAATTCATATTTTCAAATGCATTTATCTTGATGGGGAAACGATTCAGATGATGCCGTAAAAACAAAAAATGCTTAATTTTTCATGATCTTTCCGAATATATCATTTATTCATTGATTGTAACTGAGTGGCTGGTCTTTTAACTCATGGATTTCAATAAAATTTATGTCGAAAATTGTAAGCATGCTTTTTAAAAGAAAATTTTAGCTTGTAAGGGAATCTTATTTGTTGAAGAGATGACTGAAGTTGTCGGTAGCGAAAATAGAAGAAAAGTATGTTCGCTTTCTTTTTTCTTTTCTTTATTTTTGTTTTTAGTTTCTTGAGTTAACACAAGAGATTAGTAGTATAATTAATAGCATAGATAATGAAACACAGTTTGGACTGTTGCTTTTTAGTGATACAATTACATCTTATTATGGCGGTGAGACACTTGCGGACGGAAAGTTGCGGATGGGACATTTGCGGCCAGACATTTGCGGACAGAATTTTGCCGACGGGACATTTGTGGATAGACATTTGCCGACGAGACATTTGTGGACAGACATTTGCGGACGGGACATTTGTGGACGAAACGTTTGAAAAATTTGAATTTTTTGAAAAATTTTAAAAAATTCCGCAAAAGTCCGTCCGTAAAAGGCCGTCCGCAAAAGCCCGTCCGCAAAAGTCCGTCCGCAAATGTTCCATCCGCAATGTCCTGTCCGCAAAAGTTCGTCCGCAAATGTCTCATCGCCCTTTTTATCTAGACTATGATCTACTTACAACGAAATTAAATCACACGTTAAAATGGCTAAATAATACGGTAGCTAATCTTACTTATACAGCAAGGTAGTTTTAACTTTTTAATTATTTGGTTATACCATAATTTTCGGGCTTTCGAAAAAATCGAAATTTCAAACAGTTCTCCATATCGCCAGATTTTTCCTACTCGAGGGTTTTTCGACATGGGGAACTCGAATCTGAAGGAATTTGTTGATTTTAACCACATGAACCCATACGATGAATATTCTCTCTAAAAAGGTTTCATAATGAAATCTCTTAAACCAGTGTCAGGAAAATTTTTTCACGCATTGGAAATGCGCGCGAGGATTCCCCGCCTAGAAAAACCCTAGATAGCCGTTTTTCCGATGAAAATCCGAATGTTGTTTATTTTTGCTTTAAAGGGGGCGTCCACGCCCATTCCGTATCCAAGCAAAAAATTTTTTCTTAATTGAACCATCAAATACTTGATTTCTGTGATAGTTTTAGGTTAAAAAATCGATATCAAATGCGGCTGGCTTGCAAAAAATTTTTATGACCCCCTATCGGGGGCGGTGGTGGAAACATGTAACATGTTTTTGAAAACATGTAACATGTTTTCACTTTTTGTTGAAACTTGCTACACATGATAGCTCATTTTGTAGATCTTGGCCTAAACAACAACTTTTGTGATGGTGTATAGCAAGTTTTTTTGAATTTTTTTTAGAAAAATCGAAATATGTAACAAGA